>QEPC01007671.1:719165-740775 GCA_003113815.1 Sphenodon punctatus | reverse complement strand
GGGGTCCCACCCCTAGTATTAACTTAGTACCTTTTCTGTATTGATGTGATTCTATTTATTTTCTGATTTTTTAATGTTTGTTGTCAGCCTAAGGATTATGGCAAAAGTTGATCGAGTTCAATTAACTGAATTGAATTGTGCTCTTGGTGTGGACTGCTGGGGCTCTAGAATAATAGTAAAATTATGAGAAGTAGAAAATCAAATAATCCGGTCTCAGCTGCAATTACTCAAGGTCAGGCTTGGATTTATGGCAAGGCCTAGGAGTAAACTTTGGGGGGGACAGCAGAACTGGTGTCAAATGACCCCAATTTCCGTGCCCTCCGCCACCTCAACCAGCCTGTTTGACAGCTTGGCTGTTTTGGCTGGCTTCCGTGGGGGCTGGGGGTGTCAAGGTGACCACCTTTCCCACATCCCTGGGTTCTCATTCCCACAAAGTACCGTTGCTGCTGCCACTTCTGCTGCCCTCACCCCAACTATAGGCCTTGGCCGCGCAGAAGCATGGCTTGGCTCTCATGCTTCTGCATCTATGCAGCCAGGGCTTAATGACCAGTTAGCTGATCAGTGCTGGTGTGCAGCCAGGAGCCAACACAGCTGGGGGACTGGAAAGAGACCCTCCCTGCATGCCACACAGGACCTGCATGGGGAGGCTAGGGGAGTGCAACAGCTCCCTGTACAACACCTACACCTCCTCCTCCCTCCCTGCCACTCCTCTGGGCTGGCCAGAGGCAGAAGGGACTCTAAGAGTCCCCACCCCCCTCCACTAGTGAGCATGCTTTGGGGAGCCATCCTGGGGCCCAGTGGCCCCAGCAGCCACCCAAGACCCAGCCCTGGGGTTCAGGCAGGCACTTCTGCAGCAGGAGTGCCTGTGTGAAGTGCTGACCGATGTGACAGCCAGCTGAAGGCATGTGCTGGGTGTGGGTAGCTCATGGGTTTTGGGGTGGGGTGACGGTCAGGGAGTAGGGCAGGGGGAGTGCTGTGTGAGTGAGCCCCTCGCTCCACCCTTCATGTGTGTGTGTGTGTTCTGAGTGTGAGGGGGGCTGTGTGAGTGTGAACCCCTCCTTCCATGTGTGTGTGTTGTGAGTGTAATCCCCTCACTCATTCCCGCATGTGCATGTGTTGTGAGTGTGAGCCCCGCCCCTCTCCCCTCCCCCATGTGTGTGTGTTAGGGTGACCAGATATGCAAATACTTATGAGAAATACAGGTTGCAGGGCTTCATTGGCTCCAATGCACCCCTACAACCTGTATTTCTCATACGTATCCTATAAGTCCCAATTACCCTCTTAAGAATATATAGGGCTATGATATTGCAAGTTCATTTATGAGGTCCTTTGTGGATATTTTTAGTCCACAAGCTTGTTTTTAATTTTACACGTTTTTGTTTTGTTCCTTGGCCAAAATTTGTATTGGTTAAGTTGTTTTGTTTGCTTGGTTATATTTGTATATTCATGTATGTCTTTAAGCAATGACCTTTGGTCACACTTTAATAAACCTTCTACTGCGTATCCTATAAAATGTGCGTATCTGGCCATCCTAGTTTGTGTGTGTGTGTGTTGTAAGTGTAGGGGGTCACTGGCCATACCTCCCCTTTAAAAGAGGACACTTATGAAAAATGCACGATGCAGGGCTGTACTGGAACCACTGTAGCCCTGCACCATGTATTTTTCATAAGCATCCTCTTTTAAAGGGAAGGTATGGCCACCCTATGTAAGTGTGAGCCTCTTGCCGCTTCCTCCCCGTGTCTGTGTATGCGTGTTGTGAGTGCCCCTTCAGGGCAGCAGCCGGAGAAGGGCCTAGATGTGCAAACCCTTTCAGTCCAGCCCTGCTCAAGGTGGAATCTGGCAAGACTCTCAAGTTAACACCTCTTGCCTCACAATGGGTATTTGAGAACTGACCTGCAGAGCCACAGGTTCCAAGTTGTTCATGATCCCGAACTCTAGGCCGTGCCCCATCAGCCTAGCAGCAGTGGCATTGCAACTGCTGGGCTGTATTGACTTTCAGGAGCGAGAGCAGCTGCTAAATGATCTGCCCACAGAGTCCTTATCAAGAGAATAGAGGCAGCACACAGTCAACAACAGTCAATACAGTCAACAATGCCTGCAGGCCGTGCACACTGGGATGATAAGATTGGTTAAGGAGTAACAGAGGTGGGGGAGAGAAAGGTGGAAGAATAAAACATGTTTGGAAAACAGCTTCCAAAGTTTCATTTTACCTCAGCACAGGATGGCTTAGGCTCTAGTGCTCCCTACTGCCACTGCGCCTTTGAACAGCAATACAGACACATGGAAAAAACTGGAAGGGAAGCTCAGCATTGAGAGAGCTGGTTCAACAAAGCAGCTCAGATGCTAGTCCGGCCCCGGTGCCTGTCACCCCAGAGAAAGCTCAGGCGTGTACACAACCTCAGCATTGTTTCCAGCTAGCAGGAGGGTGAGTTTTGATTTGATCTCTAACTCTCTTTCTCTCCTGCCCCTGCTTATCAGACAGGCAGGCTTGGGACCCCTACACGGTGGAGTAACAACGTCAGTCCTGGGTGAGGGAGAGACATGTTCTCCCTCTTAACCTCTCCCAAAGCCCTGAGACACCCTTCCCTGCCCACTCATCTAGCTTCTGGGAAATCAAAATGCGGACAGGGAGCAGAATGGTGCTGGTAACCAGAACCCTACAGGCCATGGGGTGTTGGTTACCAGAATCATTCTGCTCCCTGTCTGCATTTTGATTTCCAGCACCCCATGGTATGTGTTATACCCCAGACTCAGGAGGGACTTGTCACTTTTACTCCTTACTTTACACCTCTTCCCCTTTCAAAACAGGACAAAAAAGGGCTTCTCATTATGAGAAATACTCTTGCTCAGGCTTGTATCCATTTGCAGAATGACTCATTGTCTTTGCTGAAAAAAATCCAACTCCCTGATAATTAAAGCTAATGTGTTGGGTGGGCTATTTGTAAGCTAAGCTAAGAACCAATCTTCAGAAGTGAACTGATGGGTGCCTATTTGGAAGTTCCACCTTTCAACTCTTGTAGGCATAGGAAGTACTTGTATGAGCTGGAAAAGCTGCCCTACCGAGACCCCAGGCCCTACCATCCCTTCCCTCACACTAGTCTCCATCCCCATTTCAAAGTTCAGCTTCTAAGGCTTCAGTCAGTCCTGGAACCAGAAATATAAACATTTTCTGGAAGGGTTTTTTGTGTCACTACCAGATTTTTTTTCTAGTCCAGTTTCCATACAGCCATCAGGGCCCTTTTCTAATGGGCATGGGTGCGTGGGGGAGATGGGTGGGAGGCACGGTGCATGGGGGTGTGTTCCCTGCCAGATGTTCACCCACATCTGCCCCGGGATGGGTGGCTGGCTGCTATGGGATGTGTCATCTGGAGAAGCTTGAAGACTCAGCCTGGGCTAAGGTCTGCCCACCTAGGCTAAAGCGGGTATTCCTCCCATCTGTTTTGTGCCTGAGCCCTGTCCGGAGGTGAGGTCAGTGGATTGGGCTACTGTGTTCACCTGGCCCTGCTGAACAGCTGATCAGGCAGGGGAGGGGGGCTCAACTGGCCTCGCTGAACAGCTGATGGGTGCTTGGAGGAGCTGTTCAGTGGGACTGGGTGAGTGCACTCGTTCAGGCCCCCCCCATCAGCTGTTTGGTGTACCCCCAGGAGTGCCCCCGATCAGCTGTTTGGCAGCAGCTCTTTCCGGGGCCCAATCCTGCTGAGCAGCATAGGCCCAGGAATTGTGTCCCATGTGAAGGGACTTGTGACCTCAGCCCCCATGCCCAGGTTATGGGGGGAGGGCTGCACGTGTGAACAACTCTCCCTGAGGAGTGACGGCTACAGTGGTTTGCCCCAAGGTGGGCTAGGAAACCACCTCACTGTCGTCACATCTGTTTTCACCCTTTGACTGCATCTTAGAAGACCATCTTTTTTGTTTTCCCCTCTGTGCAGGACTGCTCCCAGCTCTGATTCTTGTGAGTGAAGAGATTAAAAAGTATACTCTGTTTCTCCTCTCTTCAAGGCTTTGCTAGAGTGATGGGGAAAAAATTCAAAATTACTCAAGTGCCATTGAAGCAGCTAAATTTGTGTTCTGAAATCCCTGTGGTGCTTGTGAAACCCTCTCCCTAGAATCTGAATCTGAACATTTTCAGCGACCCCAGATTTTAATCAAATAACTCCTTGTGCATCCACCCGCCCACCCATGTGTCAATGCATACACAAGATCATGGGTATTTTCATACGTCATGCCATCACAAGTGGCCACACTTTACTCCACGTTGATCCTGCCCGTCAGATCAAGTCTCTCCCCAGACCGTGGCAGGATTTAGCCTGCACTGTGAGCTTGGCTCCCTCTCAACTCACAGCACAGGGTAAACCCTGCCACAGTTCGGGAAAGCCATTCCCCGTGGCTGGAGATTTTCCAGGCGGGCGTGGTGGCCTCATAGGCCAGGCTGTGCTCAGCAGCATGGGGGTGGGGCCGTGCAGACCATGTCCACACATCGCCCCCTCCCCAGCCCAGGTTGATGGCACATCTGTTCAGCGGCCGGGCCAGCAGGATCAAAGAGTAGCAGTGCATAGCAATGTCACTTCTGAAAACACCCCATAAATGCTTTGCAGTTTTGGCTTCTCTGTAGTCTAAATCAACAGGAATATATTGTGAAATCAGACAGATGTATGGAGCACTTCATGCCAGAAGCCTGATCTTGCCCATTAGCAGGGTTCCTAGTTTTCTGATGGAAAACCAGAGAAAAACAGAGATTTTGCTTTTTTCCAGAAAATTTAGCAGAAAATGGTAAAAGTGTACAGGTCTGGGAGGAGGACACAGTGAGCACGGGGCAGCGAGGACGTGAGTGGGACTGAGGGGAAGCAATCTCAAGGCATGTACTGGAGGGGAGGGACTCTGCATTTGGAGGTGTGCCACAGACCTCCTGTGGGTTGGGGGGCAGGGGCACTATGAATTGGGGTGGTCAGGTCTTTTGGACCTTGGGAAGAAGGGACAGGAGGTGGACCTAATTGGGCCCATAGCAGTTTCCCCAAGTACCAGCCTCTATATATTCCCCCTTTCTGGTTGGCAGAGTGGTCTGGGACCAGACTGGGAGGAGAAGGCAGCGAGCGCAGGGAGCGGAGGGGAAGCAACCTAAAGGCGTGTGCTGTGGGGAAGGGGCTCTCCATTTGGAGGGGTGCCACAGAACTTGAATTTTGGGGGGGACTGTTGGTGGAACAGGTAGTTGCAAAATTGCATTAAAATGAAAATACTACCCAAAATGTGGTGTTCTAACTCATACTTGTATATATTGTGGTAAGGGAAAGTCAAGTAGCATTTACATTTAATCACAGAAAAACAAAGATTTGGGTTTTTTTAATCAGAGAATTTATGTGAGGTTTTTTATCAGAGAATTTCCAGTTTTTTGTCACAGAAAACTAGGAACCCTGCTCATTAGACAAATCCATGTCTGGTACAGTAACAAGTTTTGTTATCTTGTACTTGGCTCCCAGCAGTTTAATCCTCTGACAAATGCCAAATGCACTGTATTAACCCAGAATTGTGGTAAAGTAGACCCCAATTAAGTCACAATTGGGAAAAAAATGTGATTAATTTGAAAATGACTCCAATTTGACATAAAACTTTTAAATTTTATTAAGTTATTGTTTGCGATATAAAAACAATACTAACACAAAAGGTATTTGGGGTCAATAGTACCCCAGCATTCCCAAAATTATGATACTGGATGTTAAATTGACAGGGGGTTTAATTGAATGTTNGTTTTTTTACATTGCAGCCATTTTTAAATGGCTGCAATGCAAAAAAAATCCGGTACCCCGGAATCCGGTACCCGGTCCGGATTACCGGGTCAAATCCGATAATGCCGGTATGCCCGGTACCGGCATTATCGGATACCGGATTCTACCGGTTTCCCACCCCTAGTGAATATGGCCCCCAGTACCTTAGGCATGCAGTGCTTTCATTTTCCCATTCATTACAACTGGGGTCCAGTTTATCCCCAGTACCATTTTAGTGAAATTCTCATTTTAAAACAAATAAATTACAGTTGGAGGGTGGGGGATGAACCAACACAGGACACATGAACCACTACTGTTGAGGAATACATGGATTATGAAGTGGTACAGGTTTGCTAAAAAAGTTTAATGCATTTTTTAATACCCTTTTGGGGCCTGATTTACCCCCAAATCTGCCTGAGGGTTAATGTTTGTACCAGGTTCAGCAGACAATGGGTGTCATCATTAGCACCTCAGTAGATGATTCCCTGCCTTGGCTGCTGTTATTTGTTTATTCATTACTTGTGGGCAGGAGTGAGGCACTTTTCCTCACTTTAACAAGCTTGGGATAACCGCTATCAAAAAACAAAGAATTTTAGTTTTCAAGGTGAAAACTAAATCAGGTAGGAGAGGTGTGAGTGTGTCTGTGAGAGATGATTTTTTAACATGCTGAAAGGGACTGTCACTGCTTCCACCTGAGATCCTCTGAGTGCCGTTAAAACTAAAACCTTAGAATCAAAGTCAATGCACCTATTTCAGAATTTTGACTGTTTAATAGTCTGAGTTTTAACTTGAACCATCAGTCCTGCACATACAAATCTGTGTACACAGAGCCTCTCACACAGACATCCTTTTTTTTCAGTTCAGCCTCAAAGTTAGTCAGTGAGCTATTACAAATTGTCATAAACAGATGCGAAATTATGCAAATTAGTTGTAGTTGTGACATGAAATATACCTATTTAACTCCACCAAATGTTGGCGGGTACGCAAAGCAGTCAAAGACTTCCACCAACTGACAGCCTGAATTCTCTGATTTTAGTGGGAGTTTTGCCATACTTAGGAATTTGGAATTGTATCCTAGATTTTAGAGATGAAACAGGTAGTAGATTTACTATTTGTGAGGCGTACTTGCATTTTTGGGTAGCCCTCTGCATAACTGAATAATACTCACGACCAAAATGGGTAGTTGCATATCTTTTTTGAGTATCCTGTTTTGGACATTTCATTTTTTCAGTTTTTGGATTTAGTTATTTTGGTTTCACTTACATCGCTTTTGGCAGTTGTGCAGTAGTGCTAATATTACCCAAATGTTGTAACTGAATAGTAAAACGACTGAAATAACTGAACCAGAAAAACAGAAAGATCAACCTGAAATCACTCAAATGGATACCTAATGGAACAGAAATGAGTAGTGGTTACTACTATCCACTTCACTGTTTTTGGTTCAAATATGGTAAATTTAAGGAGTTTGCTTAGTTTTCTGAATATTCATTTCGGCTCTATGTATATTGTGACTTTTATTGCTTTTTTGATGGAGTGTCTGCCACACGTATTGTGGGCATCTGTGTCCTTGGCACACAGTGTTTCAAATGATTTCATATCTCTCTTCTGCAAATACACTTTGTCTGGACTATCAGGAGAATTGATACATCAACAGAGGGAGCTAGAACTTCAGATTCAGAGCTAAAGCACAGAACAAGACTAAGTTCCCTTTGCAGAGAGTAAGAGAGAGAGGGAGAGATACTATCTCAGCCACTAATTGAAACACTGGGAGGAGCGTTTCTTCTCAGAATAACTGAGTTACATCAAGTCCATTGCAGCAGTGACTGCTACTACTGCAGAGTTCCTGAGTTTGCTTTCTGCTGCTAAGTCACAGATACCACTTCTACACCCAACGTGAATGTTAGCAGGTAAGAATTTTCTAACTAGCTTGTTCCAACTTCCAATAGGGCAGATGAAATTGCTGTGATTTCATTGCTTTTTCTGGTCGCCTTCTCTGTATTTCTTTCTTTTGTTATTGACCAAATCACCAAGGGAAATCGACATCTCCAGAGGCAAGTGGCATGGAATATGATCCCAAACGCATAGCCACTGGGGCTTGTGAAAGGATTGGTTTAGAAGTGGGAGCTGCTGTCTTTGTGGATTTCAGCTTTACTAGTGGGTTTTAAGAATAGAAAAGTTTTAAACCATGAAGAATTTAGCTGGGAAATGTTACCTTCTTGAATTGTTTTACAATGCAACGCTTTATCGATTGGCATATTTATCAGCTAAAATGCACCTCTCCGCTTATTTGCCTTGGTTGCTTAATTCAGTTAGCATTTAAATAAAAACTAGAGCTGTGGGCATGGGTACTGTTGGTGGAAAGCTCTGGGAGATCAAGATAAGCATAGGAAATGCAAGGCTTACACAAGACAGAATCCCCAAATCAGAAGATGCCTTGCAGAGCCCTCCAGTCCCTTTCAAAACTGTCGTGATTTTCTTTAAGGTTAGGGTTGGTTTCTGATTATTGGTTTGCACTTTGCACCAATTCTGATGCAAAGAGGAAAGCACAAGACACCACTGAAATTAATGGAATCCTTCCTGCCTGCCCTTGGATTCAATGGACTTTGGAACTTTCCCCAAGGGAGTAACATGATAACATCAATGAGAAATTGACAATAAACACCAGGGCCCTGGCAGGGTAACCGAAGCCAGGGAGTCCTTTAGAAGTATTTTGCAGCTGACACCTTGGCTTGTGCTGGATGAAGTGATTCATTGGGTGTTTTCAGATAGAAAGCAGCCCTGGTTCTGCTCCGCTTCACCTCCACGTGGCCCATCTGTCTAAAGGCAGCCCGCCAGATGTTGAAGTGGAGCAGAAGTGGAGCTGGCTTTGCCTGCTCTGCAGTAGCCCCACCGGCAGCGCTCTGGAACATCCCAGAGCACTGGTGATGGAGTGGGCTGGCCAAACTCAGGTCACCGGCCTGAAGCAGGGCAGCAGTTTATCAACTGTGTGGACCCATGCTGCTGCTCTGCTTCCAGCCGGCCATTGCCTCGGGCAACACCACAGTGTTGCATTTGCTGTAGCTCGCAACTCTATGGTGTGTGTGTTTGTGTGTGGGGTGCCGCACAGGTGGACCACAGCCGGAGAACCCACCGGGTCTGTATACACCCAACCCAGGTGGGACTGGATGCGGTCAGATGCAGGGGTGCACCCCCGGAGCATCTCCAGGTGCCGGCAGCCCCGCGTCTGACTGAAAACACCCTTTGTGGTGACTCATGAGGGCAGAAGCAGTGCATAAGTGTAGGAGCATTGCATACTGTGCCCTTACTTACCCAGAGCTGCCCTTTAATTACTGTCATTGCAGGAAGGAAAGTCGGTCTTGTAGCTAATGCAAAAATCAGGAGATGTGAGGTCCCTTCCTGGATCTACCACAGATAAGCAGGTGGTGGACAGTATGTGGGCAGCTACATCAGAGCACAGCGTGGCTTCTCTAAATCACTTCCCCCTTTCTCTGTGCCTCAGTTTCCTGTGTGAAGGGGTAAGCAATTTAGGCTCCTCACATGGAAGGTGCTATAAAAATTCAAATATATAGAACAGTGTTGGGCAAAATTCTCAAGCCCAAAAGCTTCATACCAAAGTTTTCATTAATGTAGAGAGCCACAAGATACTTCACTTTGATTGTGGTTTCCCCTGATCCTGAGAACAGAGTAGCATGATTTTCCCCAATCCACCCCTCTCATGTTAAAGCTTCAGCTCCCACGCAGTGGCTCAGGGGACACTGTCCATGCTCCCATAGCCCCCCCCCCCCCCGCCCCGCCATCCCGGAGACTCAGGCAGCAGCACTGGAAATGGCAGCTCAGCTTCTCTTCTTCTTGAGCAGCACTGACATGCCCCCAGCCAGCCACTTCTGTCAAGAGCCACAGCACAGGTGCTGAGAGCCTCATCTGACTCCTGAGCTGCCCATCGCCCACCTCTGATATAGAAACAGATACTCGTAGGGTTGATTATAGGGAGAAAGAAAAGAAAACCCCTGAGGTTAAAGTTTAGTATCTCTCCCTAGCCCCATAAAGAGTCACACCCAGCCCTACACGTAAGACTGGATTGTGGCAATTGGAAACACAGAACTTTGACTTCTGATAACTGATGGTCTTTGAATTTCTGATGCTTTGGTCCCTCAGAACAAAGCTGCTCAAACTCCTTATAGCTACCTCCAGATCCTGTTGGTTAGTTTCCTGAGAGGAAGCCCCTTGCAAAGCCAGTGATATGATGGCAGAGAGGAAAGGGCATCACTAGCCCTTCCTTAAAGAGCTGCATTTGCTGCATAACTCGCATGCCATTCCTCGGCTATAAAAGCTGCTCAAACAGCACAGTAAGTTTGCCAAACATTTTATTTACATGGTGATACTTTGGGTGTTAACAGATGGTTGGCAGCCCTGCCTCTGCTCCACCTCACTCCCGCGTGACCTGTACATCTAAAGGTGGGATGCCAGATGTGCAGGCAGAGCAGAGGCAGCCTGCTCCGCTCCAGCCCTGCTTGCGGCACTCCAGAACATCCCAGAACTCCGCCAGCAACGTGGGCCAGTCCAACCTGGGGCACTGGCCCAAGGCAGAGGTGCTGTTAGTCTGCCCAGTGGGTGGCTGCTGCAGCTCTGCTCTGAGCCGGCAGTTGCCCCGGGAAATGCCATAGAGTTGTAGGCAGCAGCCTAGAGAGTTGGGCGATCCACTCCTCATATGCCCCCTTCGTGTGGGGGAGGGGGCACTGCATGGGCAGACGGTGGACTGCAGCAGCCACCAGGTCCGTGTAAATCTGATCCAGGTGGGGCTGGCCAGCCCCAGGTCCATCTAAAAGCACCCTTTGTCACCTGCTTTCCTAGCCCTTGTAAATGCACCTCAAGTCACAAACTTGTTTGAGAACCATTTAGTGCTACGGAAAGGTTTATGCAATAGGAATAGTGTCATTCGCTGAGTGGGAATATTTGTCTTACCTGTTGTAAGCTCTACACTCCATGTAGCAGCCTCCACTTTTCAAGGGAGCCTCCCAGGGTGTGGAGATGGATGGGATGAAGGGGCATTACATTTAATCCATTCCTGTCTGTTGAGCTGTTTTCAATTCCAGTGTCCAATCTGCACGATCTGTCTGTGTGTACACAGTCTGAGTGTGCTCTGCACTGGTGACAAGTGACAACATGCAGACTGTGAGGGGTGGAATCCACCTCACTCAGAGGCAGGGCAATAGGGAATCCACAGAAATGGGCTCCAGCAAGAACCAGAGCCCATGGTTTGTGGTAGCAGCCAACAGACCTCTGCTCCTCTTCTCCCAGCACAGAGCCACTCTGGAGCAGAGAATGTCTAGAGTGCCCACTTAGGCCAAAGTTCTGTAATGGGAACAACCATAAAAATATCCATCCATGATTATGGAGAGGTCACCCAAACAGTAGTGCTTATAACCAAAACTAGAGTGGAAAAAACAAATGTGAAACTGGATATTTATGAATCAAATTTGGGTATTTATCTGCACAAACCAATACTCAATCAAATTCTTTAGCCCTGTGAAATTAATTGAATTTGTTATATCAGCACCTTGGTGCTTTGGGGTGCTGTTTGACACTTTGTTATGTTATGTGACAGGTATTCCCCAATCAGCACCTTGCAAGTTTCAAAAAGAACAGCTGAACAGTAAATGAAAAAGCAAGCAAATGAACAATCAATAAACACGTGAAAAAAAAATCTACAAACTTTGAAAAATGAACTTTTCAAATCCTTCCAGACAACAAATTTGATTACAATCTGATCATTCAAATAGGACAAATGTTGAATTGGAAGTTTACTTCAAATAATGAGTGTGATGAGTTTGTCAGTCTTGGGGGTCTTCAAAACCCTGATGCAGAGGTTGCTGTGTTCTGCCCATGCTAAGCCATATTTCTCCCTCCCTCCAAGCCAACTACAGAATTGTTCTTCTGCAAAAAGTAGCATATTCAAGGTCTGTGGATTCTGAAAACAGAGCTGGCTTCTGCTGCTGCTTCTCAGGAATGGAACTATAGGGGACCAATGGGGACTTCTCACAAACTGGCTCCCTACAGCCCCATCCCCAAGCAGCAGCAAGAAAAGCATCAGCAGAGGGTATTTTCAGATATTATGAGATCACGCTCAACCACAGTGAACCATGCTCAATTCCGCGGCGGGCCAAAGCTCCCTGAACATCTGTTCGGCGACCACCAGATGTTCACCAAGGTCAATACCCACATGGGGTCAATTTCAACCATGCTTCTGGGGCTCCCTGATGGACAATCTCTGAAAGCATGGTCAAAGAGATGCTCACCAGGAAACAACATAAAGTAACGTCTGGACGGCACTCACCGGCCGGAATAAAAAAAAATGATTCCAAGCCAGGGACAAAGCACGCAGCGTCGCTGCCAGGCAACCAGTAACAACACAGGCACCGGAGGGAAATTTAAAGGGCAATCCGCAGCAGGGAAGTGTGGCGGGTTGGAGCGAGGAGGGAGATGGAAGAGAGAGGTGCGAGAGAGAGCGAGGGTGGAGGAGAAGGAGGCAGTGGCAGTGGTGGAGGAAGCACAGGCGGAGTAGGGGGAGGCAGGGGTCATGCTGAGGATGGAGGAGGCAGAAGGGCAACACCAGCACCAGCCGGGACAGGACGCCCCAGGGACATCAACTGGACCGGGGGAGGAGGCACCCCAGAAACGGGTAAGGGGAACCAAGGGGAGGGGAACAGGCAGCACAGGGGCACCAAGGAGGGGCAGGGGGCCCTCCTGGGCACCTGGCAGGGAGGGGGTAAAGGGGGTGGGCCGCAAGAGGGCCCAGAACCGCACCCAACCATAAACCCACCCACCCCCCATGCGTCCCGCAGACATGGAAACGGGCCCTGGTGAACGAGCCCCTGGAGGACGCCAGCCCAGCCCAGGTGGAGGAGGAGGAGGACCCACAGGGGAGATGGGGGAGAAATCCCTACCACAGAGGGGGCCAGTGCAGGTTGCAGGAGACCCGGGACTTCATAAGGATCTGGGGGACCCTGGAGTACCAGTTGGAGCTCGCGCTCAACCAGAGGAACGAGCATATCTACCAGGACATAGTGCGGGAAATGGGGGCAGCGGGGCACCAGCGCACCATGGCACAGTGCCGCTCTAAGGCCAAAGAGCTGAAGAGGGGGTACAAGGCCATCAGGGACAACAATCGGCGGTCCGGACACAGAGCCCGGACCACCTCCTTATACGATGCCCTGGACTGCATTCTCCACATGAAGGGGTCAATAGTCACCCCACAGCTCATGGGGAGCGCAGTGGTCCAGGGCAGGGAACGGACCAAGGTACCCCATCCCCTCACCACCCCCCAGGTAGGCACATGCTCCAGGGCCCTGGACCTCCAGGAGGAAAGCCCCAAGACCTCCAGCACCTGCAGCCCTCCCCCCAGACAGCAGCCCAGAGAGCACCCACACCCAGGCCAGACAGGAGGAGTCCAAGGCCGGCGCCCTCATCACCCTCAGTCAGTGGTCCCAGGGGGAGCAATCCCACACTGAGGGGCCGACCTTGGAAGGATCGGAGACCAACATCGAGGGTAAGCAGGCAACTGGGAGGGAAGAGGGACCGGGGCCCCGGGGGCAGGGGGCAAGGGGGGGATGAACAGGCCGGGGCCAACCCCAGCCTACACAGACAAGGCGGGAAGGGGGCCCAGGCCCCGCCCGGCCACCCACACACCCCTACACCAACAACCCCCCCTCTTCACCCACAGGGCATGGAACACCCCGGCACCAGACCCACATGGGTGAGGAGGCCGACGCCAAGGAGCCCGGGCAACAGGCAGAGGAACCAGGTGAGGCATGCGGTCTGGGTGGGAGGGCCCACTGGGGCACCGGGATGGGGACCTGGGACACTCGGAGGTGGTGTGAGGAGCTGAGGAGGGGGGGTGGGAAGGGGCCGGGTATCACCCCTGGGGCGCCCCGGAGCCCCAGTCCCATCCCAGGGCCGGGGGTGGGCTTCCAGGCTGGCAGGTGACTCACCCTACTCTACCCTACAGGGCAACCCCAACAGCCAGTCTCCAGGGCCCATGCCCCCAGCCCAGCGCATGAGGAAGCACCAGGCACAGGTTCGCCGGTGGAGGGAGGACCAGGCGGAGGACATCATCTGAACCTCAGCAGAACAGGGGGAGAGGATGATAGTGGTCATGGACCGGATGGAGGCGGCCATCGAGCGGTCCCTGGAGTGGGCGGAGGCGCAGGACATGAGGCTCCAGGCAGAGGTGCACCTGGAGTGGAGGCAGGAGCACCAGGAGCACAGCAGGCAGGTGGAAGCTCTCGGGTGGCTGGAACAGGCCATCACAGGGATGGTGCGGGAGCACTCAGCGAAAATGGACAGGTCCCATTATATTGGGACCTCCCTGCTCCTGCACATGGGCACCATGTCTGCCTATGTGATGGCAGTCGCCCCTCCAGACACCCTGCCTGCCCAGGGCCCCATGCCAGGCCCCTCGGCACCCCCACCCCCTCCCCAGCTGCCCCCACGCCTGCAGGGGCCACGCATCTGCCTCCTGGTCCCCCCTGCCCTCCGGAGGGTGCAGTCACTCAGGAGGGCGCCCGGGTCCAGGCCCCCCCTCCCAACCACTGCCCACCCCACCGGCCCAGGAGGAAGCCCAGGACACTGCTGGGGACATGGACAGCGGTGGGTAGGGGAGCTTGCAGGGCTCGGTGGCGACCACTGGGCGTGCGAGGAGGTGTACCAGGAAACTTGGAGGAAGGGGGGGAAGGGGGAGGGTAGTGTCAGGTGGGGGGAACTGTAGGGGGCAGAGGCTGGCAGGGGTGGAGGGAGAGGGGTCGGGTGCAAATGTACAGGGTGAAATAAATGTTCTTAGCCCTATGTTGCCTCCCGTGCCCATTACTGGGTGACAGGGGTGGGGTGGGGTGGGGTTCGGATCGGCTCCCGTGTAGGGGCCAGCCCAGGGACCCCCCGGGGGTGGGCTGGGTTGTGGAAGCCCTCACGCCTCAGCCTCCCAGCTGATATGCCTCACCAGGGTGTCCCGGATGTGCTTGGCATAATGGTACTCCCTCAGGTTCTCAGCGTTCACGTACAGGGGCACTGGGCCGGGGGTTCGGATGGGCTCGGGGTATTCCAGGGCTGCCCCCTTGGTGTTGCACACGTTGTGCAGCACACAGCAGGTACCAATCACCAGGGCCGAGGTCTCCACAGTGTAGTCCAGCTGGCCTGCGAGACTCCTCCAGCGCTGCTTGAGGGCCCCAAAGGCTCGCTCCACCACGGTCCTGCTGGAACACAGGCGGGTATTGTATAGCATCTCCACAGGGTTGCGTGTAACTGGATACACCTTCATTAACCACCCGGTGAGGGGATAGGCTGGGTCACCCAGGATACAGGGCGGCATCGGTACCCCCTCGATCCAGGTCATCCCCATGTCAGCAAAGTCCCCCCGGAACATCCGGGCATAGAAGGGGGAGATGGTCATGATCTGGGCATTGTGACTGCGGCTGTAGTTGCCCATGTAGATGTCTATGAACTGCCCCCGGTGATCCACAACCGCCTGCAGCTTCAGGGAGTGATACCCGTGCCTGTTGACATACTCTGCAGCCTCCCCTGTGGAGGGGAGGAGGATTGCGATGTGGGTGTCGTCCACGGTGCCCATGCAGTTGGGGAAGCCTCTGGCCATGAATCCTGCCATCACGGCCCCCTGGTCCACCAGCTGGATCGTTCTTTCCAGGAGCACGCCCTCCACAGCCTCGCAGACATCCCGGAGGATACAGACAACGGTGTTCAGGCCAACCCCGAAGTGCTGGGAGATGGACCGGCAGGAGTTGGGCATTGCTAGGGCCCAGACCCCTATAGCCACCCGCTGGACCATGGGGATGGGGGTCCTCATGGGGGTGTGCTTTCACTCCAGCCAGGGCGTGAGGAGCTCAGAGAGCTGGAGGAAGGTGAGCATGTCCATTCTGAAGTGGGCCCTCCAGGCTGTCTCATCCCACTGGGCCATCACCCTGGCCCACCACCCCTGTGCCTGCTCTGTGACCCATATCCACCTGTCAATGGGCATAGCTAGCAGGTAGCTGCCCAGTGCATGGTCTCCCTCCCCCATTACAGGTGTCCGGCCGCCTCACGGAGTGCGGCTGGCTGGCTTCGGCCCCAGTTCATGGCCTGCTGATCTTCCCCGGACACCTTTTGAACCCTGAGCTGGGCCAGGGCTCTCCTGTGCCCATGGTGGGCCCTACGGGACTGTACAGCTCTCAAGGCAACTGCAACCCACAGGTGGGCACCCAGGTGCTGCTCCGTAGTAAGGATGTGCAACTGCTAGGTGTAGTCATGGTTCCACTCAGCTGTGAGCGCTAGGTGCATCCAGTAGGCGACTGCCCTGTCCTGCTCCATGGTGGTGGTGGCCCCAGGGGTTGAGGGACAGTTATGCTGGCCTGGTGATGGCCTGGGTGGATCGGGGTCCCGTCCCCAGCTGACTGGGCCCCCCACTGGGATGCTGGTATCCATGGACATGCAGTTGGGTGCACCTGCTGTCCTTGCATGGGGCCTAGTGCATGCACGGGCGCGGGTGCCTGGGTGTTCCTTGTGCAGCTGGGCATTCCTTTTGCATGCCTTCTGCCATCACCCCCCTCTTCCTGTTTGCAACACCATGTCCTTGCCGGCCTGATTAGCGGTCCTGTCTGGGTGTTCGTTTCCTGAAGCTGTGCCAGGTCCACACCCCACACCTCGCTCTGTTGCTATACAATGTTGCAGCCCGTGGCCACCTAGCTTGTCCTTGGGACCCCTCGGAGGCCCCCCCCCCGGCCCTGGAGGGAATGTGTGCCCCCCTGTCTGTGGTGTTATTCTCCCTGTCTCACTGGACCATGGCTGGTTGTGCTTCCACCGGGCTCCCGTTTTCTGGCCCCCATAGAGTCCCCCATAGCTGGACCTTCCGTGAGACCATGTCCCTGTGTGATCTGTGGCATACCACGGCCGTGCAACTGCTCCTGGGCTGCCCGGACAGCCAGTCAGGTGCTTTTGCGAGCCTGAGCTCTGGTCTTCGCTACTTCGGCTATGAGGCGAGCGCTCGGGATTGCCGGCTGCATGCGGAGACACTGGGGCTGGTTCCCTTCCACGATGGGCGCATCCCAGAGATGAGGTGCTCTCATGTGGCCTGGTCTGCAGCTGAGACCATGTCTGCCCTATCTGTGTGCAGCCTGTCCGCCTACATGATCTGCCTTGCGGAGGCGGGGCCTGCCTTGGCTGTGTCCTACTTTGGCTGTGTTCATGGGGCCTGTGGGTACCAGCGCTCTCGTGGGGCAGTGTATCACTAGCTGTTGGAGCTGGGTCAGCTTCCGTGGCCCCCTGCTGCTGACTGCTGTGTGTCTGAGCCTACCGCGGTGGAGCTGTTGGCGCTGTCAGGCGTCTGGTCCCGTTCGGATGTGCAGTTGGGACTGTCCATGCAGGATCCCTTCGAAGCCTACTACCTAATTGCCCACCACATGTCCTTGTTGGGGTACCGCCGGGGCATGATCCATTGGCCCCACCTGGTTCATCGGGTGGGGCACTCAGCCCCTGGGCCCATTGCACCCCCCAGAGGCTGGCTGTGAGTTCCAGTGTGCCTCTTGGCCCCCCGGTTGTCTTCCCCCATGTGGGCTCCTGCCCCTCCCAGGGGCTGGGTTCTGCTGGCTGCTCCCTCCCTGCTGTCTCTGCTGTGCTGCCTGTTTCCCGGGGTGCTGCTGCCCCTGCCTGTGACTCCGGGGCCCCTCTGCCCTGCCCCCATCTGCCTCTGCACCCGGTGTTCCCCTCTGTGGTTGCCTTGCCCAGTGCCTGGGTCTGGCTCTCTGCATGGCCTCACCGACCCGCCTGTGTCCCGCAGACTGTCCTCACCCACCAGCGCTGCCACCTGCTGCCCCAGCCCCCCCCGGGTGCCTGTGTGACCTCGGGGTTCTGGGGCCCCTGGGCTGCCCCTCCCACCTTCTTCTGGGGTGTGTGTGCGTCCTTGGACCTGCTGCGCTGCACCAGCTCTCCTGCCTGCCCTCTATCGGCCCCTCTCTAGGGTGTGGGTTCTGCATGTGCCTCCTGGACCATTCCCAGCCCACTCGCTGTGCCGTGTGGGCTCCCGCTGTGCCTTGGTCCCAAGCTTCTGGGCCCCCCCATTCTGGGACTGCCTGTGTTGTTGTGGGGGTGCCCGTGCAGACAGTTCTGCTGTGGGGGTTGTGGTTGCCATTGTCTGTGTCCTGCTCTGCCCCTGTGCCCTTTCCCCCGCTCTTCCCTGTTCCGCCCCCCCCCGTGCCCGTTGTGCCTTGTGTGTTGTCCGGGCGCCCATGTCCCCCCTTCCCTTCCTTTCCCTTCTGTGTGTGTGCCCGGGCATGTGCTTGTGCTGTGTGTTCCACTGTGCCCCCGTTATCTGTGTGCCTGTTGTGTGTGGTACCTGTCCGACTCTTCTCACTCTCCCCCCTCCCTTCCCGTTTCCCTTGTGTGGGGGTTCCCTTTTGTGCCTTTTGCGCTCAGGCGACCATTTCTGTGTCCCGCCCATGCCCGGTGGATTCTGGGTGTTTTGACCACGGCCAGGGATCGGTGTCATGTCTGTTGTGCTGCCCTGGCCCGTAATCTGCCGGACCAATTCCCTGCCATGGTTCTGGTGCCGTCACGTCTGTTCGGGGCTTCCTTTCACCCCGGGGGGTGGTTGTTCAGTTCACCCCTGCCGGGAATCCACTGCGGTGAACCGGATGCCTGTAACGGCTGAAATCACCCAGAGTGGAAGCAATGGGGAAGCAACTCCAGAGAAGTCCTGGACTTCTCCAGAGCCATCTCCCTTCTGTGGTCTGCTCCTCCCCACTCTCCTCACTCTGGCTAGGAGAGACAGAGGCAGAAAAACAGGACTTGCTTGCACTATGAGTGGGGAGAGATAAATTCTGCTTTTCATTATTCTACTTTTCAGCTGAGCAGCAGGAAAGCTCTCCTGGTACTCCCTGCAAATGCCCTGCAAGACAGAACAAAAGGGAATAAGCTTAAATTGTAGCAGTGTAGATTTTGGTTAGACATTAGGCAAAACTTCCTAAGTGTACAAACTGTGGAGCGATGGAATAAGTTGCCCAGAGAGTTTGTGGAATCTTCATGAACTTCTTCTTTCATGTATTCAAAACCCGGTTAAACGAAACTCAGTCTATGATGCTGTTGATAGAGGATATCCAACCTTAGAGCAAAAGGCTGGAGTAGATGAGGTCCCTTCCACTCCTACAATTTTATGATTCTATGAGATCACAGTACTAGGGGTGGGACATCAGGGCAATTACCAGTTACCGGTTTTACCAGTTACTGGATTCAAAAACCCCAGATTACCAGATTTGTAGCGGTTTACCGGTACCGGATTTGTTCCACTGATTTCAATGGGGAACTGTCCCCACTGAAATCAATGGAAAAAAACCCCAAAACCTCCCTCCTCCCCCTCCCAGACTGTGCGGGTGGAAGGGGGGGCACCCCCCACCCACCCTGCCCAGCCTGGATTTGAAATTATTTTTTTTTAAAGTCCCACTCCCTACTAGTTGCTGCTGGTGACCCGGAGCCTGCACCAAGAGGTACTAGGGTGATCCCTGGGGTGGGGGTGGTTCGGGCAGTATCGGATACCGGAAGATCTGGAAGTCCCACCCCTACTGACAGTACAACTCTGTCAAATTTAGATTCTTGTAACTGAATACTTAGGCTGCTTGGCCACGTTCTCTGTTTTCTTGTGAGATTCAATCTCATGAGAAAACAGCACTAATGTGAGATCAACATGAGCTTCATGCCCACGTTGATTTCTCATGTGTATTTAAAGTGGAATGGATCTGCAACAGATCTATGCCCACGTTTGCCCCCAGATCCTCAATTCCTCCTCTGACCCTCCCCCTCCTCCCCACCCCCAAGCTGGGCTGGGTTAGATGGGGGGATTTGCCTCTCCACCCCCACCCCCCAATCCTCCTCAGCCCACAGACCAACAACTCACCTGGCCAGTGGTGGAGCAGCTCCAGAAGTGCAACCCGAGTCTAGCACATCAGAGCTTTCCTCTGTGAGCACAGCTGTGCCCGCAGAGAAAGGTTCAAACACTCCAGGCTTGGGCTGCACTGCCAGAGCTGCTCCACCACCAGCCAGGTGAGGAGTTCCCCCACCCCCCATTATTCTTCCCGCCTTATCCCCCAGGGCTGGGCTGGAGGGGGTGTTGCTTCCCCCCCGCTCATGCCCACAGCCTCTCCCTCTTCCTACAATTTAACATTCAAATGTAACGTTAGTTTCTACTCACATGAGTGACAGGACTGGATTTTCGAGCCCAATCATGATGAAACTAACATTAATTTCCCTGCTGAATGAGGAAGGCTGCTTGCCCACGTTACACAAATTACATTAATTCTTATTTAACATTAGATTGTGTAACATGGGCAAGCAGCCTAAGAATTAAAATCACTCACTAATTTCTTTGGGAATGAGTATTGTTTCTGACTTTAATTAAGATTTTTATTAGCATTTTAAATATTTTTGCTTTTCAACATTGGACAGCATACGATACTAAAGCTGGGTCCATTTCTTTATGGTTTGATTAAGCTGAAGTTGTGATACATCAAACTATTTTGGATGGTCCACTAAATCCGACTTAAGCAGATTCCACTGTAGGTAAGAAATGGACTCAGTTACCAAGGGCAGGGATGGTGGAAGGTTCCCCATTTCTGGAAGTTTAAAAAAAAATATTAGGTAATGACTATGAAATTTTTTTGTTATGTTTAATCCTGCCTTAATATAAAGGGTGGACTAGATGACTTTCCAACCATACCATAGGGGCTCAGTGTGTTGACACTTGGAGTTTCTGAGTATCATTTTGTTGTGGGGTTGTGGCTAAACTCAAGTTGAGGCTTTTGGCTCATTCATACAACACCCTTCACCCTTGAAAACTCGACTTTTTTCCTTAATCGGCGATAGCATCTATTCATCTGCTGATTTTGCCCTGCATTTCAATAGCCCACCCCTTGCATCAGATAGCAGAGAACAAGGAATCATCAGAGCACCAGGAAAGGTAAAGATTTCACACAGCGCTCAGAAAGTGGGTTTGTGCCACTATCCACTCTAATAGTCTTGTGTGAATGAGTACTTAGCCAAGACCTATTAATTTAGCTTAGTTTCCAGACACAGACCCTTGCAAAACCAGTGAGCTTTATGAGTTTCACACCAAACAACCTATGCCCCAGCTCACTTGCTCCACAGGCAACTCAATTGTGCTGTTGACTGTTGGGATATCTGCTCTGATTAACAGCAACTTAAACAGAATACTTACCCCCCAGAATCAAGGCCTCTATTGGCTCCAACTAATCACAGTTGAACTAACTAGTGGTGAACTAGATCACAGTTCTTTTGTGAACAGTGATGTATTACAGTCTATACGTCTGAGAGTTATATACTCTATACGTCCTCGGAGTTTGCCTCCTCTCTTCCCCCCCTCTCCCCCCCGTTTTCACCTCCTCCTCCCCTGACTCTGCCATCTCTGCTCTCAACACCTCTCTCACCTCGACCCTTGACTCTCTTGCCCCTCTCTCTTCACGCCCTATCCGGCCCCTAAACCCCCGCCCCTGGCTCACCCCTACTATCCGCTACCTCCGCTCCTGCACCCGGGCTGCTGAACGCCTCTGGCGCACATCCCGCTCCCTCCCTGACTTCCTCCACTACAAATTCTCCCTCTCCTCGGTTATCTCCCTAGCTAGACAACGCTATTATGCCTCCAGGATCAAATCTTTCTTTCGCGACCCTTGCCGCCTCTTCTCTACTTTCGACTCTCTTCTTAAACCCCCCTGCCCTCTTCTGCCCTCTTCCCTTGCTGCTCAGGATCTTGCATCGTTCTTCACCTCAAAGATTGACAAGATCCGACAGGATATTGCCTCCCACCC
>QEPC01007671.1:690985-717707 GCA_003113815.1 Sphenodon punctatus | reverse complement strand
GACCCTTCTCCCTCGCTGCCCCCCATGCCTGGAACTCCCTCCCTGCCCACATCCGCCTTGCCTCCTCCCTCCGCTCCTTCAAATCCCTCCTCAAAACCCACCTTTTCCTTGCTGCCTTTCCCAATGCCTGCTAGTCTTTCCCCTTACTCTTACTGTTGGCCCTCCTCTGCTGACTGCTGCCACCAACCTCTCTGTAAACCAAGCCAAGCATACGCACCTGAGACTTCGCATCTGCTTGAATGTTTGTTTGTCTTCTCCCCTGTCTCTCCCACTGTCCCCTCTCCCTGTCTCCCCCCACTTTTTGTCTTTTAGATTGTAAGTCACAGGCAGGGACCACGTCTAATTCTATGTTCTGTACAGCACCAGGCCACACAACTGGTGCTATATAAATGTTTATAATAATTATAATAATAATAATAGCCCAAGGGAGCTGGGACAGTGTACACAGAGAGAGGCTAAACTCTCCTTCTCTGAATCCCAGTTAGCTCATCTTTTGTAGCTGAATTAAACAAACTCTCTCTCTTGCAGGCATTTCTGGTACCCCTACATAATTGGGCAAGAAGTTGTGATAGGATCCTTGAAGGCTCAGATCTGATCCTGTCTCATAGCATCTTTCTGGGAACTCTCCTGATCCAAGCATGAACAGGACTGAAGATTTTAGCATGACCCCACCATTTCTGCTCCAGAAGAACTGGAGTTGGGAACAAGGGTTTTCCACACGCTTGTCAGTGCACTGCAGTAATACTACTGAATTCACTGTGTTTTTAGTAACCTCTTACAGCTTAGAGACTTTTCTAGGCATCCTGGGAAACACATGTTTGATCGGTGTCATTGCCAGGCAGAAGGAAAAGGCCAACACTACCAATGTCCTCATCACCAATTTGATAGTCTCTGACTTACTCATGTGCATTTTCTGCCTGCCTTTCACCATCATCTACACCATGATGGACTATTGGATCTTTGTTGATGCCATGTGCAAAATTACTTCTTTCATCCAGTGCACTTCTGTCTCAGTGTCCATTCTCTCCCTTGTCCTCATTGCTTTGGAGAGACACCAGCTCATCATAAACCCCACCAGCTGGAGACCAAGCATCACCCAAGCCTACCTGGGCATTGTGGTCATCTGGACACTTGCTTGTCTCATGTCCCTGCCCTTTCTCACCACCTCTGTCTTGACAGATGAGTTCTTCAAGAACTTCTCCCATATCATGAATTCATATGTGGGTGAGGCTATTTGCATGCAGTCCTGGCCTTCTGAGCAGTACCGACTTGTCTACACTATTGCTCTGCTGCTGCTGCAGTACTGTCTCCCACTCCTCTTCATCATGGTGTGCTACTTGCGCATCTACCTGTGCCTGAAGAAGAGAAAGGACTTGTTTGGGAAGGGCGAGTACAGTGGGCGGGCGGTTCAACTCAGGAGGATAAATATTATGTTGGCATCTATGGTGGCCGCCTTTGCGTTGTGCTGGTTACCGCTGCACATTTTCAACAGCATAGAGGACTGGAATTACAAAGCCATTCCCTCCTGTCACCACCACCTGATCTTCTCCTTGTGCCATCTGGTTGCCATGGCCTCTACCTGTGTCAATCCAGTAATCTATGGCTTCCTCAACAATAACTTCAAAAGGGAGGTAAAGTCTCTGATCCTCAACTGCCAGCATCACTCATCAGTGGAAGAATATGACCAGTTACCTCTGTCTACCATGCAAACAGACATCTCAAAGGGTTCCCTGAGGCTAAGCTGTAGGCATAACTCCATCTAGCACCTGGGGAACACTTGCAGAGCTTGTAGCACCAGGGGTGTAGCACACAAACCTGAATCCCTCCTCTCTCCCCCTGGCTGAGCTGTGCTTTCCAGCCCTGAGAATACACATGCAGTGTCACTCCCCTATGCACATCTCCCTCATGAAGGTGGTGGGGTGCTCCATGGGGGAAGGGCCTGGGAGTGTGAGGTGTGGGCTGGGGCACTGGAAGAATTTACTTTAAGGGAGGATCCCCTTCACTCTGCCCATTTACAAGTGGCATGACATCATAGCACTTGGAAAGGGGCATGGGCATGTTGGAAATGAGTGTGCTGAAGGAGATGTCCCATCTCTTTCCATTGTGAACACACCCTTTCCCAAGCATCATGATGTCATGGCACTTAGAACAGGGCATTGCCACACCAGGGAAGGGATTCCAAAAAGGTGGTCCCACCCCTTTATGATGGGACTACCCCCCTTTGAGTGTAGTAGTCACATCTCAGTGCTCAGAAAAAGAGAGTGATGACATCGGAAAGGGGTGCTAGATCTTTCACATCTGCCCCTTTCTGAAGTGACCATGCCCCCCCCTCCCAAGCCTCAGAAGTGGCAGGATCCAGTGTGGGGATCAGGTACAATTGCATCCCTAAGCTGGACCCAACACCAGCTCTTGTGAGCCTGGACCAGATGTGTCAGGGTGGCCCTTCCCCCTCACCCAGTGACATGATGTCATGGTTTTCTGTAAGAGGTGGGACTATATCAGAAAGAAGGCAGGGCTAAGGCATTCCTCCATCCTTTTCCAATGTATCATAGCCCTTTATAGGGACAGGGCTTCTTGCAGATAGGGACCCTAACCTGGTCTGAGCCCAAAGGTCTTGGGCAGAGATTGCACCCAACCTGACCCATCTGATGGGACCATTCGAGTCCCATCAGCTTTGTGTCAGGTCACAGGCCTTTACTCTCTATGAAGAGACAGAATGCACATCCCCGAAAACTGCTATGTTTTTATTCTTCATGGACCTGAACTTCCAGACAGACAGGCACCAGGACCATTGGCTACACTGAACAGCCACAGCATAGAGGAGAACTCAGGACTCAGTTCCAGACCTGCAAACCCATGAGTATAGCTCATTCTCACCAGTGCTTTTGTGGAGATAAATGCTTTCTAACTTACTTTCACCTCCCTGTGTTCCCATAAGCAAGGAAGTTAAAGTGAGAACAAAGAAGCCTCCAGGGGCATAGGTAGGTGGGAATGGGCCCCTAGTCCAGAGAATGGAATGGGCCACTCCACTGTGCATGCATATGTATTATACATGAGTGTGGGGCCCTCACCAGGCACATGAACCCCAGTGTAGCTGCACCTGCTGCATGTATTATAGCTACGTCCATGCTTACATCTCAAAAAAAGTGAGGAGAGTGGTTCCTATATCAGGGGTGTTGCTCCTGTGTACTGTTCAGGGGAATTCCCTTCCTCCCTCTTCAGTCCTAACAACCCTCAGCATCTCCTCCTTTTGTGTTTTCTCTCACAGCGTCTCTGCCTCACCGAATGCTTGTTATTCTAGCTACCCCTGCTGGCAGCTCTCTACAAGTTCCCAAGAAGGGAGATCAGGAGAGGCAAAGAGCTGCTTAACCCCTGCTTTTCCCTGTTCACAAGAACAGAGGTGATAACTCCAGAGGAGCTCTTACCGAGTCACTACCCTGCTTCAAGTATGCTCATGAAAACAAGCCCTTAGTGAGAATTCTCCTCTAGTGGTCAGTGTAAGAGGGCGTGCGTTAGTGCCGACAGAAATAGAGGCATATACTGGCAAAATGATCATGCCCAGGCAAGTGCTAAGGAAGGCACAATTGCTTGCCTAGTTAAAGGACAGCACACATAACAGGCAACACCTATGGTGATGTAAGGGGCTCAGTCCTCAGTTGGGGGAGAGCTGTTGAAGAGGAAGGACATGCATTGGAGAGCTCTCTTGAAGAAAAGAGGCTCCTGAAACACATGCTAGAAGGGAGCCTGAAAAGAGTCCTGGGAAAGACAGCTGTGGAAGCCACCAGGTGAATTGGCTATCCGGATGGGAACTGCCTGGTATTTATATTAAAGGACTCTTATATGCTTGGAGGTTTGGGCTGGCTGTAGGGGACATGGAGGCCACAATACAGGCACCTGCAGTGCCTAGAGAATAAGGACTTTGCTCAGAACTGGGACTCTGTTTAAGTTTGCCTAGATATTAAGTGCTGTTATGTAGCAGGCACACCTGAGCTACATTCCTCAAAACACTGTTTGGACATCCTTCTGGAGGACTGATAGAGCACTGCTACAGTCAGTGCTAGTGGAACTTTTACTCTCTGTAGGCCAGCCATGAGGGGGAGTGGTGTATAATGTACACAAGAAGGATGTTGACAAATTAGAGAGGATTCAGAAAAGACCAGCCAATTTGGTAAAGGGTTGGTCATGAATACAAGTCATTTGATGAAAGGCTCAAGGGACTGGGGATGTTTAGGCTCAAGGAACTGGGATGTTTAGCCCTTTTTACACAAGACGCTCCCACATATGAACACCCAGAAATCTGGGTGTTCATGCGTGGGTGAGTCCTGTGTAAAAGATGTGGTGGGAGCATGCGCGGTGAGTGGGTGCGCGTGCTCCTGCCAAACACACATCCCCACTCACCCTCCACTTGTCAACATGCACGGAGCAACCGGCAAAAATGGAGGTTGCTCTGTGCATGTTGATGGGTGGGTGGGGATGCGTGTGTGCCCGTATGAACCCTCCCCCCACCCACCACGCATACACAAGCACAAACACAGACCGTCCACCATGCGGGACCTGTGTAAAAATGGCCATAATAGCAGTTTTCAGATATCTAAAAGGATGCCACAAAGATAACAGTGACCATTTGTTCAATACTGTCACAAAAGAGAACAAGAGAGAATGGCTTTAACTGCAGCTGGGGGGATTTTGGCTAAATACTAGAAAAAACTTTATCTATAAAGACAACTGAGCAATGGAATAGATTGCTGGAGGTTGTGGAATCATCTTCCTTGGATGGTTTCAAGAACCAGCTGGATGAGCATCTGCCCACAATGCTGCAGTTATACGGCATCGCACCTTGGAGCAGAGTTGGACTAAAAGATCCTTGATGTCCTTACAACCCTATGTTTCTAAGTTGGTACACTACCTACTCCCTCTTTCATGTGGGGGCAGCATGGGAGAGGTGGAGCTTGGGACTGTTGTTTCAAAACCACTGGCTTCTCACTCTTGACATGAAAGAGCATGCTCTCACCTGTTGGCCACATACATTAGGGGGCTGCCATATGACAGCTGAAGGCATTAGCCTGAGCACTCTGTCTATTACGCTACATCAAGACTCTACGATCACTTTGTTTTGAAGAAGATGCAAAGCAGTTGCAAATCTGCATGGATGCTGAGTCCAACAGACACCATTACGGACTCTGTGCTGCTGAAGGTAAAGTCACAGACTGCTACTTGGATGTGGGATCACTTTCTGGAGCCTTTGACAAATTTCTTATGGGTGTGAGAGATAACACTTAAGATGTGGAACATAAGAGCTGCCAGACTGGGTCAGACCAATGCTCCATTTAGCCCAGTTTTCTGTCTCCAAAGTGGCCAGCACTGTATAGCTCAGACGAAGTGCACAAACACATCTTTGATTTGCTAAGAGGGTGGCTCCACTGATGTGCTCCCTCTTAGTCAAGGTTCAAACAGGAGCAGGAAAAAAATGGTTCTACAATAAAAATACTAGCGCCAGGGAGCTGTGGGAACTCCAAAGTAAGAGGAACCTACTTTGAAAGACATACACTGAGGCTTTGGGTTTCCCAAGAAAGGGAAACTTCCTGTTGCCAAGAGAGTTTTGTTTTATTTTATTTATTCAATTTTTATCCTGCCCTTCCCTCAAAGGCTCAGCTGTATACAGAGCTACTATCACTAGGATGGAAAAAGAGATTCTAAAACGATGCACGATCCATGTAAGAGCAAGGAAAGTGTGTGTGGGAGACCCAGCTTACATCTTCTATAGATACACGCTGTGTATATATTTTTAATATTTTAACTTTTGTAAGTCACCTCAAGCTGCTTAGGCAGGAGAGGCAGGGTATAAATAATGAAAATAAATAAAATGCCACACACATCGTATCCAAGCCCATGTGCAGAAAGGAGCTACATGCTTTATAATGTTAGTGGCATTTTCTTAGCCGCAAAGTGCAAACCCAACTCCATCAAAGTCAATGGCTCAGCTTCATGACTTTAATGAGTGGGGACTGGACACACTCTCAGTCTGTGGAATATACTTGCGCAGCAAGCTATGCAGGACTTGTCTTTCTTTAGCATAGTTTTCTGTGCCTGTACCATCTCTATCGATACTCTGTTCTTTATCAGCTGCTGGGAAACCAACAGCAAGGTGCTGCAAGAAACAAATGTTAGACACTATTGAAAGTGAAGGCAAGCCAGACAAAAACAGCGGCATTGTTTCAAACTACGGCAATTGTGACTCATGGAGTCTGATTTGGCTCTGTAAGCCCATCACAACCCATGGGCTCACACAGGCTGAAAGTTATTCAGATGGAGGTTGGCACAAAGGGGAATTGGTCATTGAGCTCCAAGTGACTTTCAGTGGGAATTGAGCACTATTTTTTATTTCTAAAAAACCTACCACTCAGTGCATAAATGCTCTGGGAGCTCCAGAATTTGTGTAGGTAATTAGCTAACTGCTAAAGAAGATAGGCTAATAAATCATAGTGGAATTTGGCCCATGTGTTCTCTGTCCCCCAGGGCAAAATACTAGACATGCTAAGGTTCTCACCACTTTATACCCTGGGGAATCAGATCCAGTCAACTGGTTTAAGGGGTTCAGCTTCAGTGACTTAAATATGGAGCCAATCACATGGACTGGCTTTAGTGGGAGTTGAGGTTGCTCATTGTCTTGTAGGATCAGACTCCATGATCTTGTTTCTGGAATATTCATATTAAAATAAAATGGATGCAGCAGTCCTTCCACAAGATGCCCAAAGATCTCGCTTTCTGCTTCGAAACACACAGAGAGTGGATTCTGATTTTATCCTAGCTGCAAGCTTAGCTCAGTCGCCAGTACAGCAATGGAAAATAAATACCATGGTGAAATTAAGCAGTCCCAGAATGACCTAGTGTATCTGAATATTGTTCCAAGGTCTAAGTGGCACCTCAGGGATTCCTAACCCTTGGGCTTGCTCTCTGCACAGTGAGGAATTTCATTTGGGGGCTATTGGACTTATTTCCTGTGCTTGTTAGGATTCACAGAAACGTGTGCTAGCTGTGGTGCAGGAACACAGACAACGTTCTCATGTGAAACCATTTGTAAATATTGTACCTGTTAATCATGCGCTCTGTGGATGGAAACAGCACATCGAGTCGTGGTATTCTTGCTTTCAGGCAGAATACACTGTACAAAAGGCTCTTGTTTGTCACTCCCTGGCATTGAAAGCACTGAAAATGTAATGCTAAATGAAGTCTGCATGACTGTGAGCTGTGTTACCCAGCTGTACCTGTACCAGTCTGAGTGCTTTCATTGTGCAATGTCATTGAATCTCAAGTTCATTCTTCAAGAGTTGACTAGGCTGCTGGTCTCCCTCCGCAAGGCCCCCAACACTCTACACAGGGCCGGTGCTACCATTAGGCAGCTCAGGCAACCACCTAGGGCACCCACTTGAAGGGGATGGCTTTCTTGCTCCTGATCAAGCTACACCACTGCCACCAGCGATAAAATTTACGGTGGATGGGACCGGAAAGGCACCTCTTTCAACTAGCTGCCCAGCTTATTGGATAGGTGAGGCACCCCCTTGGTGGTTCCAACCCTGATCCAGCTTCCACTGCCATCTCTCCTACCCCTGATCCAGCTGTTGCTGATGTTTCTCCTGCAAGTTGAAGGGGGTGTCTCTCCCATCCCTGATCCAACTGTCGCTGCTGGTAAGCTCTACAGCTGGATCGGGAGCTGAGGCAATGGGAGTGTGACTACCAACCCCTCAGTGCCTGAGAATCAGGCAGTGCATGTGAGTGTTGCACACTAGGTGTGCGCATGTGTGGGTTGTGTGTAACATGTGTGTGGGTTGCATGTGAGGTGTACAATGGTTGCGTGAGGGGCGCAATCACAGGGGTTTACCTAGGGCGGCAAAAATTCTTTCACTGGCCCTGACTCTACAGCAGGAGGGGGGAACCTTTTCCCTCCTGGGGGCCACTTTGAATGCTTACACAATCTCTGAGTGCCACACAGAAGCTGGGCAGGGGTACTTAAGGGATGCACTGTGGAACTGTCCCCTATCCTTGTTTGCATGACCTCAACTCTGCTCCCTTCCCTTGAGCTCAGTTTTTCAGTGATTGGGGGTAAAAACTGAACCTAAGGGCCAGATCCAGGAACTGGAAAGGGGCCACATAAAAACGTACTGAGGGCCACATTTGGCCCTGTGGCCTGAGGTTCCCCATCCCTGCTCTACAAAGTGGGAGAGAAATGCGACCAAATTGGAGTAGTAGAATTGGACACTCATTTTGTGCAGACAGACACCACTAGCCAGGTGCAGGTCAGCGCAGGATCCAGCCCTGCCATTTTCCAAGGACCACATCCCCTTCCCCCACCACACACTGTACCTGTTGCTGTTCTATGGATCATATATTTTGAGAGCATCCCAATCCCAAAGTGAGAAGGGACTGGATCTTCTAACACTGGGGNGGGGGGGAGGGGGGAGATAGTATCCCCTCTAGGGCTGGCCCAGCTACTGGGAATCCAGTTGGTGGGTGGGGGTGGCACCAAGGAGAGGATATCGGAAGATTGGGTCAGGCTCCCCAAAGATCCCCACTAACTGCTAATGCCAATGGGGAGAAAGCCAACACATACACATTGCAAATCCCAGCATGGGGGCTGTGATATGGGTGGGTGCAATGCCCCAGCACTCCTCCCCCTGGGTAGGAAGTTCTTAAGCTGCTTTATACAGGGTGAAAAACACTGCAGGCCGGTCCTACCATCCTCTAATGGAGCTGGGGCAGAGGTTGAGGAACATGTGGCAACAGCAGTACCATTGGGTGGGGTGGGAGAGAGAGATGTTTTCTTAACCAAAAAGGGTGGGAGGAGCTTTATCCCCATCTCCCTCTTCCCTCTAGTACCACCCATACTTAGGTTGCTGGCTGGCATACATGGAAAGCTAAAGTTATCAGTGGGCACCTTTAGACACAACAGTGATTGGATGTAAGAGGTTGCTTCTAAGCACTGTCCTATTTTTAGCCACTGGTCTCCACCCCCCCACCCCCCTCCCAATTAGTCTCCCATTAACTCCTCCTTGGTTGCACTAGGATGTCTTAGATGCCTAATTACTGTGTCTGGGATACACACGTGTTTAAAGTGATGTGGAAGTATGTGTTAGTGTGTTTGTCTATACTTCCGGTGAACAATCATAGAGTTCAACACACAGAGCAATTTGTCTTGCAACTTCCTGCAAAACTGAAGCCGCTTTTGTCTTGCTCCTGTGCAGGGGGCCAGCAACCATCTCCCTCCCAAGGTCTGTGAGGGAGAGAAAGGAGCGAGGTTTCTGCTGTTGGCCAGCCCTCTGCCCCCACTCAGCAGTCTGAACCGTGCTTGCTTCCCCTCCCCAGTCAAGAGAAGCTGAGAAGCAGTACCCACTCTCAGCCTCCTCCCTGCTTCCACACTCCCAGCGGGGATGGCTGGGGCCCCTCAGACATGGTCTCATTCCGCATGACTCTGTCCCCATGCAACCATCCCCCTCATGAGGTCTGCGAGAGAGAGAAAGGAAAAAGGTTTATAATTCATTTAGCATTTCCTACTCCCCATAATTTCACCCTGCCCCCTGTTCATGTGCTCTTTCTATGTGTCTTTCATGTGGATCCAGGAAATCCCTTTGTGAGAGTGTACCGAGCCATCTCGGAGAACCTTGGTTACTAGGAAGCAACCTTCTCTTTTTTTAGAACATTCACCATTACCAAGGGAAGGGGATTTAAAAGAGACAGCACTGTATAGCGAGCAGAAGGAGAAGTGCATCATGGGATATTATGCTTTTTACTGAGGGGAGGAAGCAGAGCATGCTAGGATATGATCCGGGGAAGCTGTGGAGGGCTGCACATCAGTGCTGACATCCAGTGTTTAAGTAAGCACCAGTAGATGTAAACATGTAAATACTGCAACACAGTAAACACAGGGACATACACATGGCTAAACAATGGTGTCAACACACATCCAGACACCTGTTTCTGTTGTGACTATAGGTACCCAGTAGCTCAGCCCTGCTGGGGTCAGGGGAGAGAAGAAGGAGGAAGAAAGATTCAAGATGGGTGTTGGGTTCTGTACCAGCGGTGGTGTGAGCTGAGATGAAAGCAGCCCTGGAGAATGCTGGAAGAGCACAGTGTACAAGCTGTCAGACTCATCATAGGTCTCTGTGTGCACTCACCTTGGGCTTGTCCAGAAACCTGCATTCGTGGTGACTCCATCACCCAGCTTATATTCACCAATGGACACTACTCTACATAGAGTGTGACAGCCTGTAAGGAGTTAATTCTTGGTCACCTGTATCTCAGCGGCTTTTTGGTCCCATAAAAGTAAACGGGTCAGGCTAATCCTGGTATCAAACTGAGAATTCTCCAGTAAGTACCCAGTGCCAGTAACCACACAGATACAAGCTTTATAATGAGAAAGTTTTATATAAAAGTTAAGATGGTTAATATAGGTGTATAAAGAAATTAAAGCAAAACAATATGCAATGCTTGCTTGACTTAAAAGTTTCCCTATCTAAATTCTTATCGAGTTCAGATCTAGCTTCAAAGAGCAAATGTCCCTGTCTTCCAGGATGGGCAGGCAAGCTGGTTGTAAGCTTCACATGTTCACTGCGAGCTACTGCTGAATGCCTCATGCAGGATGTTCCCCTAAAATTCGCAGGTGTTATCCAGGCATCCTTTAAATATTTGTGCTCTCCCTTTGGTTTTTTAAGAGCAACTTCACTTATACCTGATGACATGTTTCCCACTTTGTGTGAGGGATAGGGAAAGGGGGTTGCCCAAGTACACACTTTCGCCCACCAGTTGCAAGGGCACCTGTGGTTTCAAGATAGTCCCTCAGGGTCATATAGTGGCTATGGGAGCAGGCTACACGAGCAGGCCCCAGCCAAAGCTAATCATTGGGACTGGTGAAGAACACAGTGCCCACTCTATGTGCCCCCACACGTACAGGGATCCCAGGAACCAAGGGTGAAGTCAGTGGTGGTTCAGGGGAAGGGGGACCCAGGACCCGAAGGACACCCGGTGGATGGGATAGGACACTCACTCGGGAACAGGGGGACACGGGAATAGGGGGAAGGTAACTGTTCACGCTCGCACCAATCACTCGCTCTGCTCAATCACTCGATCAATCACTCACCAGATGCTTGACACACTCTTTCACACTCTCGCTCTCGCACTCTCTCTCCTAGTTGCTCTCACGCTGCTCAAGTCTCAGTAATAATGCTCAGGGGCCAGTCTCATGGTACTACGTCTGATCACCAGCGACGCTGAGTGCTTCTGCGGGGCTTAAGTAGGGCCGTCCTGGTGCCGCGCCTGCAGACGCACGGAACGTCGCGGCCCCACTTCCGGGTTCCTCCTGTGCATGTGCTGGGAGTCCTTGGTTGCTTGGAGACCCTGGGACGCTGAGCTGCTGCGTGCGTCCACAGGGTCAGGTGGTAGGGGCAAGGGCGGAAACGCACTCAGGAGCGGAGCCGAGAGGCGCCGCCGGGGGAGAGGCTCCTACACGCGCCATTGGCCCTGTCTTCTCTCTCTTCCTCACCCCCGAATCCTGACAGTACACCCCCCCCGGGCGGTGGGCATGGGGACGAGACGGGTCCGGTTTGGAAGGGTGGCTGGCATGAAAGGCGCGCACCAGGCGTGGGGCAGACACGGCTGTAGCGGGTTCCCATGACCACTCGGCAGGCCCAAACCCCTTCCAATCAATTAAATAAAAGAGGGTACGGTGGCACCAACGAGAGTCTAGAATGGCGGCTACTTCATACTCAGGACCTGCATCCAAGTCAGGTAGTACTACTGGGGTTGGTGTGGGTGAGGGGAATAAGGGAGGGTGTGCCGCCTTCAAGAGGGAAACATGGAAAGATGGGTGAATTCGTAATGAAGGTGGCAATTGGACCTGGAAGGTGACATCATTAATCTTTCGGGAAATAGGAAAGGGTCCAATAAATCACACGTCCAGCTTATCCGAAGGTCGTTTTGAAGGATAATGTCAACGGTCTATCCAGACCAGATCTCCTACCTTGAAGTCAGGGGTCGAGCTTCGACGCCGATCGGCATAGCGTTTATACTGTTGACGTGCTGCGGTCAAGGTACGTCGTGCTTGCTGATGCGTGGCTTGAATCTTTTGAGCTAATGCTCCCGCCGCCGGAACTGAGACATCGAATAGCTCCGGGAATCATAGTCAAGGGTGGTACCCATAGGTAACGAAGAACGGGGAAGCTCCAAGGGATGCATTGGGGGCATTATTATAAGCGAATTCGGCAATAGGGAGATATTGGGCCCAATCATCCTGAAGATAATCGCAGTAACAGCATAGGTACTGTTCGAGTGTCTGATTAACCCGCTCGACCTGGCCATTATCTTGCGGATGATATGCGGTGGTTGACTTCAAGGAAACCTGTAACATAGAAAACAAGGCCTTCCAGAATCATGATACAAACTGTACCCCCCAGTCAGATACAATTTCTGCGGGGAGTCCATGTAATTTGATAATATTTTGCATAACAAGTTGCGCAGTTTGAACTGCCGTTGGGAGTCCTTTACAGGGAATAAAATGCCCCAATTTACTGAAGTGGTCTATGACCACTAAAATGGTGGTGAATGTCTTGGACGGAGGGAGTTCTACAATAAAGTCCATCCCGATATGTTTCCATGGCCCTTGGGGGAGCTCAATGATTTGCAATAATCCCTGAGGGCGTTTCCGGGGAACCTTGGTACTTGCACAAACAGTGCATCCCTCCATGTACATGCGGACATCAGTGCATAAGGAAGGCCACCAATAGTGTTGTTGTAGTAAGTGGAAGGTGCCCCGTTGCCCCGGGTGATCGGCCAAGGGAGCGTCGTGATGGGCCCACAGCAGGCCACGTCTTTCTGTTGCCGGGACGGCTATTCGATCCTTGAGATAAAGAAGGTTATTCTTACTTTGGAGGCACGGATCTTTTTGTAAGTCTACGTCCTCTCTAGAGCAGCCGCGAAGGTGTGCCAATGATGGTTTCCAGGTCCCGGCAAAGACTTGTGGTGGCAGGAGCAGGAGTCCTCAGTCCGCCGGTGGGTCTTCTGTTTCCTGACATCGGGAGAGGGCATCTGCCAACACATTCTGGTGCCCTGGTCGGTACTGTATAGAGAAATTAAATCGTACAAAGAACAACGCCCAGCGAGCGTGTCTGGCATTAGTAATTGTGTGTGAAGGAAAGTTAAATTTTTATGATCGATGATAACAGTCACTGGATATTGAGCCCCTTCCAGGTGTGGGTGCCATGTCTCGAAGGCTGCTCTAATGGCCAACAATTCTCTATCGAGAATTGTGTAATTCTGTTCCGCACTCGTGAGCTGCCTGGAATAGAAGGCGCACGGAAATAAGGGGCTGCCGTCTGGTCCTGGCTGTAGGAGAACGGCGCCTAAGGCCGTACTAGATGCATCGGTTTCCACGGTGTAGGGTTTGGAAGGATCAGGATGCTGCAAAATCGGGGCCTGCATAAAGGCTCGTTTTAGTGTTGTAAAGGCCCTTTGTTGGTTTGGCCCCCAATTATAGGGAGTCCCTTTTTTTAACAACTGAGTTAAGGGAGCTGTGAGGTAAGCACAGTCTGAAATATACTGCCGGTAGTAGTTAGTACTGCCAAGAAACCTCTGCAGTGCCTTTACATTCTTTGGTGCTGTCCACTGCTCAATTGCTTGCACCTTTTGCTGCTGCATCTCGATACCGTGGGGAGAGATATTAAATCCTAGGAAGGCTACGGAGGTGACATGGAATATACATTTTTCTAACTTACAATACAATTGGTTTTGATATAACCGTTGGAGCACTATGCGTACATGTTGGATATGTTCCGATTCCGTGGCGGAGAAAATTAGGATATCATCTAAATAGATAATCACAAATATGTCTAGAATATCTCGAAACAAATAATTCATCAAATGTTGAAACGTGGCGGGGCCTTGGCCAGGCCGAATGGCATCACTCGATACTCGAAGTGCCCATATCGCGTGCGGAAGGCCGTCTTCCATTCGTCTCCGGCTCGAATTCGCAATAAATTATACGCCCCCTGCAAGTTCAATTTAGTATAAATTTGAGCTCCCTGTAACCTGGTCAGTAACTCTGGTATCAATGGCAGGGGGTACCAGTTTTTTATGGTAATATCATTGAGACTCCGATAATCTACACAAGGACGGAGACCCCCATCCTTCTTGGACACAAAAAAGATTGGGGCCCCCACAGGGGACACAGAATGGCGGATAAACCCTCATCTTAACTGTCCATACAGGTAGGTTTTTAGGGCCTTCAATTCTGGTTCTGCGAGCGCATAAATACGTCCATAGGGGGGCTCCGTGCCCGGAAGTAATTCAATGGGGCAATCATATGTCCGATGGGGTGGAAGAGTGGCTGCTTCTTGTTCACAGAAAACTCTTTGTAAGTCTCGGTAAGCCACGGGAAGGTCCGGCGTGGGGGGTGTTGTTGACAAGTCCAGCCCAGGCTTGACGCCCTGGATCGGAGTCGTTAGTAAACAGAACTCCTGGCAATGTGGTGACGGAAATGTCACCACCGCAGTACTCCAATTAATCTGAGGGTTGTGGCATCGTAGCCATGGTATCCCAAGTACTATGGGAAACATGGGGGTTTGAACAATATCGAATTGAAGGTCCTCCTTATGATTGCCTATGTGCCCTTGCAGTCTCTGCGTGCAATACTTCATGGGTCCAGATGATAGAGGTGATCCATCAATGGAGTGTACCACCTCCGCATAGGGCCGGGGTTGCATGGGAAGAGTCAATTTTTGCACTACCCCTTGATCCATAAAGTTACTCGAAGCCCCGGAGTCTATGAGGGCCCACCGTATTAGGGACTGATTTTTCCCCCAGGTAAGAGTTAAGATTACCTGTAAGTGCCCAGCTGGAGCGGTCGGCACTAGGGCCGTCAGGGGTGACACAGTTTTTACCTTGTTAGGGAACCACGCAGGGTTAGGGGTACACAGTCACGCTTCACTCGCAAGGGCACTCAACCGGTCAAAAGTATCCCTCAGGGTCTTATAGTGGTGAAGGGAATGAGCTACAAGAGCAGTCCCATGCCGAAACTCATCACAGGGACTGGTAAGCGATAGGGTGCCCACCCTAAACCTATTCCACGAACACATACACACAGGGAAGGGACGGGGGTGCCCAATCAGTGGTGGTATAGTGGGGGAAGGGCCCGGGGAACCCCAGGGTCAGGGGGAAGCAGGAAGGGAAAGGACACGCACACGGGATAGAGGGGGACTGGAAGGATCAGTAGGAAACAAAGATTCGCACAGCACACACTCTCTCTACCCAGGCACTCTCCCACACACTCACCTCTCTCTCTCTCTCTCTCTCTCTCTCTCTCAACTCTCTCGCTCTCTATAGCTTCGCTCGTCACTCCGCTCTCCGCACAATACACTCAAGGGACCAGTCTCACGGCACAAGATCCAATCACCAGCACTGACTGTAGCTTGTTCCAGGCTTAAATAGGCGAGCCCCCTGCCTTTGCCAGCAAGCGCGTGGATCGCTGCACTCCTACTTCCGGGTGCGGGTTGCGAATGCATGCAGGGCCTCTGGTTGCCGGGTTATGGCCCGACGCTGCATCAGAAGCAGGTGCATGCTCTGCGTCCTTTGCTGCCAGCGAGGGTGTAAGCGTACTGGCCGGCAGGGTCCGGGGGCGCCGGCGGGGGTGAGCGCCCCGCAGGTACCAGCGCCGCCGCGTCCCTCTCTGTCCCCAGCCCTTATCTCTGACAGTACCCCCCACTCCAGGCCCGCCCTGCAGGTGGTGTCGTGGCCCCAGCTTGTCGGGGAATCGGTTATGAAATGCACGCACCAGGCGAGGGGCGCTAACCGCAGAGGCGGGCTCCTAGGAACGCTCGGAGGGATCATAGCCCTGCCAGTCAATAAGATACTGCAGCATACCCCGGCGCCGCCGAGAGTCCAAGATAGCCTGGACTTCGTACTCAGGGGCGACGACCAGGGACGGTTCCGAGGATGGCTCGGGCGCCGGGGGGGGGGAAACAGCGGGGGATATGCGACCTTCAGAAGGGAAACATGAAAGGTAGGGTGAATGTGCAAGGACGGAGGCAGTTGCACTTGGAACGTCACATCATTGACCTTATGCACAATAGGGAACGGCCCAATATAGCGTACATCTAGCTTGGTGGAGGAACGGTTGGAGGGATAATGTCGTCGGTCAATCCAAACTAAATCTCCTACCTTGAGATCAGGGGCTGGTCGACGATGACGATCTGCATATTTTTAAAATTGTTGCCGTGCGGTTGCCAACGAACGTTTGGCCTGTTGGTGTGCTTGCTGAAGTCGCTGGACCAAGGCCCCTGCAGCGGGTACTTGGACATCGGTCAGCTCAGGGAAACAGAGTCGTGGGTGGTACCCGTAGGTAACAAAGAAGGGGGAGTTTCCAAGCAATGCGTTGGGGGCATTGTTGTAGGCGAATTCGGCGATGGGGAGATATCGGGCCCAGTCGTCTTGTAGATAGTCACTATAGCAGCGGAGATACTGCTCTAACATCTGGTTGATGCGTTCGACTTGGCCATTCCCCTGTGGGTGGTAGGCTGTGGTTGGACTAAGGCGAACCTGTAACATTGAAAATAAGGCCTTCCATAAGCGAGATACAAATTGGGCCCCCCTATCTGTCCTGATCTCCCCCGGAAGTCCATGGAGTTTAATTATATTTTGTAGCACAAACTGAGCTGTCTGTGCGGCTGTTGGGAACCCATTACAGGGGATAAAGTGCCCAAACTTACTAAAGTGGTCGATAACCACCAATATGGTGGTGAAGGAATTCGACGGGGGCAACTCTACAATAAAATCCATACCAATGCGTTTCCAGGGTCCGTGAGGTACATCAGAAGTCTGTAACAGCCCGTGGGGGCGTTGGCGCGGAATCTTAGTGCTGGCACAAACAGCGCATCCTTTAACGTAGCGTTGCACGTCTGCTTGTAGGGATGGCCACCAATAATGCCTCTGGAGCAGCCGGAGGGTATTGCGTTGCCCTGGGTGCCCTGCTAAGGGGGCGTCGTGATGGGCCCAAAGAAGTCCATGCCGTTCGGATTCCGGAACAGCTATCTTGTTCTGAAAATAGTAAAGATTATCTCTCCATTGGAGGTGGGGATCCTGTGGGAGGGTTTTTTTTCTACCGGACCGTACTCGCAGCCACTGAAGAGATGGCTTCCAGGTTCCTGCAAAGATTTGCGGGGGCAGTAATAGGGATCCTCGATCCGCAGGTGGCTCCTCCACGTCTTGGCATCAGGATAGGGCATCTGCAAGGACATTTTGGTGCCCTGGCCTATACTGGATAGAAAAATCAAAACGCATAAAAAACAAGGCCCATCGTGCATGCCGAGCATTGGTGATGTGAGCGGTCTGGAGGAACGTTAAGTTCTTGTGGTCGGTAATAACAATTACCGGGTGGGGGGCCCCCTCCAGGTGGTGTCTCCACGCCTCAAAGGCCACTTTTATAGCCAGCAATTCACGGTCGAGGATTGTATAGTTCTGTTCGGCACTGGTAAGCTGGCGGGAGTAGAAGGCACAGGGTAATATATGTGTGTTATCGGGTCCAGGTTGCAGGAGTATGGCCCCAATGGCCGTACTGGACGCATCTGTTTCCACTGTGTATGGTTTGGATGAATCCGGGTGTTGGAGTATCGGTGCTTGCATAAAGGCCTTTTTCAAGATCTAAAAGGCATGGTGCTGCTCCGTTCCCCATAAGTATACACACCCCTTTTTCAATAATCTTGTTAGCGGGGTTGTTAAATAGGCATAGTCCGGGATATATTGCCGGTAGTAATTGGTACTACCCAGAAAGCGTTGTAATGCCTTGACATTGTTGGGGGAGGCCCATTGTTCTATGGCCTCGACCTTTTGGTGCTCCATTTTAATGCCCTGAGGGAATATGATGAAGCCTAAAAAGGCTACTGATGTGGCATGAAAGGTACATTTCTCTAATTTGCAGTAGAGGCTATTTTGGCGCAAACGTTGTAACACCACTCGCACGTGCTGTATATGTTCCTGCACGGTTGTGGAGAAAATCAAGATATCATCCAGGTAAATTATTACAAAAAGGTCGAGGATATCACGAAATATATCGTTCATTAGGTGTTGGAAGGCAGCAGGGGCACTGACCAAGCCAAACGGCATCACCAGATATTCAAAATGGCCATACCGGGTCCGAAATGCCGTTTTCCACTCGTCCCCTGCTCGAATTCGCAGCAAGTTGTAGGCCCCTCGTAAATCCAATTTAGTATAGATTTGAGCTCCGTGTAGTCGGGTCAACAACTCGGGGATGAGGGGCAATGGGTACCGATTTTTGATGGTAATGCGGTTCAGGTTTTGGTAGTCTACGCATGGCCGCAGGCCACCGTCCTTCTTGGACACAAAGAAAATGGAAGCCCCTGCCGGGGATACAGAGGGCCGAATGAACCCCTGGCATAGATGTTCGTCAAGGTACGCCTTTAATGTCTTTAACTCGGGATCTGCGAGGGCATAAATTCGCCCATACGATGGTTCCCCTCCGGGGAGCAAATCTATCGGGCAATCATAGGGCCTGAGCGGTGGTAACGCCGCTGCTTCTTGTTCACAAAAAACATCGCCAAAATCTGAATAGTTGCTTGGGAGATCCCCGGTTAATGGTGTGGTTACTAGGGTGCTCCAGGGTGCCCTAGCGGGCGGCGGGGGTGGTGGTGGTTGTAAACAATGTCCTTTACAAAATGGAGAGAGAAACCCCATCCGCCCTGTAACCCAGTTGATCTGTGGGTTGTGGCGCTGGAGCCACGGAATTCCCAAAACTATAGGGAACATAGGGGTCTGAACCACGTCAAATTGCAGGGTTTCTCGGTGTTCACCGATCTGTCCCACAAGGACCTGAGTGCAGAGTGTCACAGTTCCGGAGGCTAAGGGGGAACCATCTATGGCATGAACTATTTCGGACCGACCCTGGGGTTGTACTGGTAGGCCCCATTTTTGCACTAGCCGCTGGTCAATGAAGTTATTAGAAGCTCCGGAGTCTATCAGGGCTCGTCAGATTAAGGAGTGGTGCCGATCCCACGTAAGGGCTAAGGTTACCTGGAGATGGTCGATGGTAACTGGAGGGACTGTCGCACTCTTCAGGGGCGATGTAGCATTTACCGAGGTGCCCCTTGGTCGTCTCGGCCCTGGTAGTTTCCCAGCTGACGCCGGGATGAGGGTAGTTGTGGGCAGGATCGCGCAAAATGTGATGAGTCCCCGCAGTAAAAGCATAGGCGGCCCTGGCGTCGTCGCTCCCGTTCTGGAAGCAAGGGTCCCCTGGATGCCCCTAGTTGCATCGGTTCTCCGGCATACACTCTCGGCATCTCGGGACGAGGAGGGGCTTGCACATAACGCCGGGGAATGGCTCCTCGGTTGCCTTGTCGCTCTCATCGTCTTTCGGCCAAGCGTTCGTCGATCTGGATCGTGAGGGTCACTAATTCTGCCCACTTTTCTGACAGCGGGGTGTAGGCTAGCTGATCCTTAATCTCATCGTTTAATCCTTTCTGAAACATCACTTTAAGTACATTATCTGGCCATGCTAATTCTGCCGCTAACTGTTGAAACTGGGCCACATACTCTAGGAGAGACCCACGCCCCTGCCTTAATTCCAAAATGGCCGTTTCTGCATCCCTGACCTTATGGGGATAGTCAAACAGGAATGTAAATTCCCTTTTAAAGGCCGCATAATCCCGAATCAATGGATCCTGCTTGATCAGCAGGGGAGTGACCCACGAGAGGGCTTTTTCAGTACAGCCCCCGTACCTATGCCGCGGATCAGGCCAAAGTAGCCTTCATCCTGGGGCACTTAGAGGGGTCTAAGTGCCCCAGGATGAAGGCTACTTTGGCCTGATCCGCGGCATAGGTACGGGGCTGTACTGAAAAAGCCAATTCACATAAAGCTATGAACCCCTGGAACATTTTCCGGTCCCCATTAAACTTAGCAATTGAGGGTCCCTTAGGTTCCCGGGGCCCCAGGTCTCGCGGACGCTCCTGCAAATCTCGGACTTCAATGGCCAGGGTCTGCAACCCCCGCACAATGTCAAGGACCCCCATATCCTCAGGTCTGGGTCCCGCAACCGCGGGGCCCATGGGAGGTGCTGCATAAGCCCCTTCCCCTAAGGTCGGGTCTGCCGTAGCGGAGGGGTCCGCACCCTCCATAACCCTGGCCGGTAATCCCCCACTCCCAAATCTCTTGTCCATGACCCCCTAACCTTACTCGACCGGGTTTGAGGGGAGAAGAGATTCCAGTAAATGCTGGTGATATTGTTAGGGAACCACGCAGGGTTAGGGGTACACAGTCGCGCTTCACTCGCAAGGGCACTCAACTGGTCAAAAGTATCCCTTAGGGTCTTATAGTGGTGAAGGGAACGATCTACAAGAGCAGTCCCACACCGAAACTCATCACAGGGACTGGTAAGCGATAGGGTGCCCACCCTAAACCTATTCCACAAACACGTACACACAGGGAAGGGTCGGGGGTGCCCAATCAGTGGTGGTATAGCGGGGGAAGGGCCCGGGGAACCCCAGGGTCAGGGGGAAGCAGGAAAGAAAGGACACGCACATGGGATAGAGGGGGACTGGAAGGATCAGTAGGAAACAAAGATTCGCACAGCACACACTCTCTCTACCCAGGCACTCTCCCACACACTCACCTCTCTCTCTCTCTTTCTCTCTCAACTCTCTCGCTCTCTATAGCTTCGCTCGTCACTCCGCTCTCCGCACAATACACTCAAGGGGCCAGTCTCACGGCACAAGATCCGATCACCAGCACTGACTGTAGCTTGTTCCAGGCTTAAATAGGCGAGCCTCCTGCCTTTGCCAGCAAGCGCGTGGATCGCCGCACTCCTACTTCTGGGTGCGGGTTGCGCATGCGTGCAGGGCCTCTGGTTGCCGGGTTACGGCCCGACGCTGCGTTGGAAGCAGGTGCGTGCTCTGCGTCCTTTGCTGCCAGCGGGGGTGTAAGCGTACTGGCCGGCAGGGTCCGGGGGCACCGGCGGGGGTGAGCGCCCCGCAGGTACCAGCGCCGCCGTGTCCCTCTCTGTCCCCAGACCTTATCTCTGACACCCCTGCTCGTCTCGGCCTTGAAAGTTTCGCGCCTGTCGTTGAGCTGGGGGTAATTGTGGGCAATTCCGAGCAAAGTGGGAGACACCTCCACGATAAAAGCACAGGCGGCCCTGCCGGCATCGTTCTTTTTCCTCCACGGAGAGCGGTCCACGTGAGGCGCCTAACTGCATCGGCTCCTCCGTATCCGCCTTCAGGGGTTCTGGACGTGTTGAGGGGGGAACATAATGATGGGGAGGCACCCCTCAATTTCTCTGTCGTTCTCGTCGTCTCTCTGCTAGACGCTCATCGATCTGGATGGTTAGTGTCACTAGTTCGGCCCACTTGTCAGGTAGGGGGGGTATAGGCTAACTGATACTTGATCTCTTCACTTAATCCTTTCCTAAACAGGACTTTTAGGACCTTTTTGGGCCAGGCTAATTCCACTGCTAGTTGTTGGAACTGGGCCACATATTCCAACAATGATCCCCGCCCTTGCTTTAATTCTAAGATAGCTGTCTCAGCGTCCCTTACTCTATGGGGATACTCAAAAAGGAACATAAATTCCCTCTTGAAGGCAGAAAAATTCCTAATCAAGGGATCCTGGCTTGGTGGCCCTTGACAAGGCCAATCCCTCTATATGCCCGATCACAAAGGCCACCTTAGCTTGATCTGAGGCATATGTCCAGGGCTGTACAGCAAATGCGAGCTCACAGAGAGCCATGAACCTCTGAAACATTTTCCGATCCCCATTAAATTTAGCTATTTTAGGGTCCTCAAGTTCTCAGGGATATAGTTCACGGGGACGTTCCTGTAGATCTCGGACGTCCATAGCTAAGGATTGCAGCCTTCGAACTATATTTGAAGGTCCCATATCCCCGGGGTTGGAAGTTAAGGGAAAAGGCCCAATATTCAGCCCTGAGGGTCCCTCTTCCCCCAAGGACCGATCTCTAGTCCGGGCAGGTTGAGTACCACCTTCAGCCCCAAATGGGCCAGTTCCCCCCACTGCCCCATGCTCCATATACTCCTCCCTTGAACTACGTGGGAAATAGTGGAATAAGTCCACTGGGTGCTGGTGATACTGTGAGGGATAGGGAAAGGGGGTTTCCCAAGTACACACTTTCGCCCACCAGTTGCAAGGACACCTGTGGTTTCAAGATAGTCCCTCAGGGTCTTATAGTGGCTATGGGAGCAGGCTACACGAGCAGGCCCCAGCCGAAGCTCATCATTGGGACTGGTGAAGAACACAGTGCCCACTCTATGTGCCCCCACACGTACAGGGATCCCAAGAACCAAGGGTGAAGTCAGTGGTGGTTCAGGGGAAGGGGGACCCAGGACCCGAAGGACACCCGGTGGATGGGATAGGACACTCACTCGGGAACAGGGGGACACGGGAATAGGGGGAAGGTAACTGTTCACGCTCGCACCAATCACTCGCTCTGCTCAATCACTCGATCAATCACTCACCAGATGCTTGACACACTCTTTCACACTCTCGCTCTCGCACTCTCTCTCCTAGTTGCTCTCACGCTGCTCAAGTCTCAGTAATAATGCTCAGGGGCCAGTCTCATGGTACTACGTCTGATCACCAGCGACGCTGAGTGCTTCTGCGGGGCTTAAGTAGGGCCGTCCTGGTGCCGCGCCTGCAGACGCACGGAACGTCGCGGCCCCACTTCCGGGTTCCTCCTGTGCATGTGCTGGGAGTCCTTGGTTGCTTGGAGACCCTGGGACGCTGAGCTGCTGCGTGCGTCCACAGGGTCAGGTGGTAGGGGCAAGGGCGGAAACGCACTCAGGAGCGGAGCCGAGAGGCGCCGCCGGGGGAGAGGCTCCTACACGCGCCATTGGCCCTGTCTTCTCTCTCTTCCTCACCCCCGAATCCTGACAGTACACCCCCCCCGGGCGGTGGGCATGGGGACGAGACGGGTCCGGTTTGGAAGGGTGGCTGGCATGAAAGGCGCGCACCAGGCGTGGGGCAGACACGGCTGTAGCGGGTTCCCATGACCACTCGGCAGGCCCAAACCCCTTCCAATCAATTAAATAAAAGAGGGTACGGTGGCACCAACGAGAGTCTAGAATGGCGGCTACTTCATACTCAGGACCTGCATCCAAGTCAGGTAGTACTACTGGGGTTGGTGTGGGTGAGGGGAATAAGGGAGGGTGTGCCGCCTTCAAGAGGGAAACATGGAAAGATGGGTGAATTCGTAATGAAGGTGGCAATTGGACCTGGAAGGTGACATCATTAATCTTTCGGGAAATAGGAAAGGGTCCAATAAATCACACGTCCAGCTTATCCGAAGGTCGTTTTGAAGGATAATGTCAACGGTCTATCCAGACCAGATCTCCTACCTTGAAGTCAGGGGTCGAGCTTCGACGCCGATCGGCATAGCGTTTATACTGTTGACGTGCTGCGGTCAAGGTACGTCGTGCTTGCTGATGCGTGGCTTGAATCTTTTGAGCTAATGCTCCCGCCGCCGGAACTGAGACATCGAATAGCTCCGGGAATCATAGTCAAGGGTGGTACCCATAGGTAACGAAGAACGGGGAAGCTCCAAGGGATGCATTGGGGGCATTATTATAAGCGAATTCGGCAATAGGGAGATATTGGGCCCAATCATCCTGAAGATAATCGCAGTAACAGCATAGGTACTGTTCGAGTGTCTGATTAACCCGCTCGACCTGGCCATTATCTTGCGGATGATATGCGGTGGTTGACTTCAAGGAAACCTGTAACATAGAAAACAAGGCCTTCCAGAATCATGATACAAACTGTACCCCCCAGTCAGATACAATTTCTGCGGGGAGTCCATGTAATTTGATAATATTTTGCATAACAAGTTGCGCAGTTTGAACTGCCGTTGGGAGTCCTTTACAGGGAATAAAATGCCCCAATTTACTGAAGTGGTCTATGACCACTAAAATGGTGGTGAATGTCTTGGACGGAGGGAGTTCTACAATAAAGTCCATCCCGATATGTTTCCATGGCCCTTGGGGGAGCTCAATGATTTGCAATAATCCCTGAGGGCGTTTCCGGGGAACCTTGGTACTTGCACAAACAGTGCATCCCTCCATGTACATGCGGACATCAGTGCATAAGGAAGGCCACCAATAGTGTTGTTGTAGTAAGTGGAAGGTGCCCCGTTGCCCCGGGTGATCGGCCAAGGGAGCGTCGTGATGGGCCCACAGCAGGCCACGTCTTTCTGTTGCCGGGACGGCTATTCGATCCTTGAGATAAAGAAGGTTATTCTTACTTTGGAGGCACGGATCTTTTTGTAAGTCTACGTCCTCTCTAGAGCAGCCGCGAAGGTGTGCCAATGATGGTTTCCAGGTCCCGGCAAAGACTTGTGGTGGCAGGAGCAGGAGTCCTCAGTCCGCCGGTGGGTCTTCTGTTTCCTGACATCGGGAGAGGGCATCTGCCAACACATTCTGGTGCCCTGGTCGGTACTGTATAGAGAAATTAAATCGTACAAAGAACAACGCCCAGCGAGCGTGTCTGGCATTAGTAATTGTGTGTGAAGGAAAGTTAAATTTTTATGATCGATGATAACAGTCACTGGATATTGAGCCCCTTCCAGGTGTGGGTGCCATGTCTCGAAGGCTGCTCTAATGGCCAACAATTCTCTATCGAGAATTGTGTAATTCTGTTCCGCACTCGTGAGCTGCCTGGAATAGAAGGCGCACGGAAATAAGGGGCTGCCGTCTGGTCCTGGCTGTAGGAGAACGGCGCCTAAGGCCGTACTAGATGCATCGGTTTCCACGGTGTAGGGTTTGGAAGGATCAGGATGCTGCAAAATCGGGGCCTGCATAAAGGCTCGTTTTAGTGTTGTAAAGGCCCTTTGTTGGTTTGGCCCCCAATTATAGGGAGTCCCTTTTTTTAACAACTGAGTTAAGGGAGCTGTGAGGTAAGCACAGTCTGAAATATACTGCCGGTAGTAGTTAGTACTGCCAAGAAACCTCTGCAGTGCCTTTACATTCTTTGGTGCTGTCCACTGCTCAATTGCTTGCACCTTTTGCTGCTGCATCTCGATACCGTGGGGAGAGATATTAAATCCTAGGAAGGCTACGGAGGTGACATGGAATATACATTTTTCTAACTTACAATACAATTGGTTTTGATATAACCGTTGGAGCACTATGCGTACATGTTGGATATGTTCCGATTCCGTGGCGGAGAAAATTAGGATATCATCTAAATAGATAATCACAAATATGTCTAGAATATCTCGAAACAAATAATTCATCAAATGTTGAAACGTGGCGGGGCCTTGGCCAGGCCGAATGGCATCACTCGATACTCGAAGTGCCCATATCGCGTGCGGAAGGCCGTCTTCCATTCGTCTCCGGCTCGAATTCGCAATAAATTATACGCCCCCTGCAAGTTCAATTTAGTATAAATTTGAGCTCCCTGTAACCTGGTCAGTAACTCTGGTATCAATGGCAGGGGGTACCAGTTTTTTATGGTAATATCATTGAGACTCCGATAATCTACACAAGGACGGAGACCCCCATCCTTCTTGGACACAAAAAAGATTGGGGCCCCCACAGGGGACACAGAATGGCGGATAAACCCTCATCTTAACTGTCCATACAGGTAGGTTTTTAGGGCCTTCAATTCTGGTTCTGCGAGCGCATAAATACGTCCATAGGGGGGCTCCGTGCCCGGAAGTAATTCAATGGGGCAATCATATGTCCGATGGGGTGGAAGAGTGGCTGCTTCTTGTTCACAGAAAACTCTTTGTAAGTCTCGGTAAGCCACGGGAAGGTCCGGCGTGGGGGGTGTTGTTGACAAGTCCAGCCCAGGCTTGACGCCCTGGATCGGAGTCGTTAGTAAACAGAACTCCTGGCAATGTGGTGACGGAAATGTCACCACCGCAGTACTCCAATTAATCTGAGGGTTGTGGCATCGTAGCCATGGTATCCCAAGTACTATGGGAAACATGGGGGTTTGAACAATATCGAATTGAAGGTCCTCCTTATGATTGCCTATGTGCCCTTGCAGTCTCTGCGTGCAATACTTCATGGGTCCAGATGATAGAGGTGATCCATCAATGGAGTGTACCACCTCCGCATAGGGCCGGGGTTGCATGGGAAGAGTCAATTTTTGCACTACCCCTTGATCCATAAAGTTACTCGAAGCCCCGGAGTCTATGAGGGCCCACCGTATTAGGGACTGATTTTTCCCCCAGGTAAGAGTTAAGATTACCTGTAAGTGCCCAGCTGGAGCGGTCGGCACTAGGGCCGTCAGGGGTGACACAGTTTTTACCTTGTTAGGGAACCACGCAGGGTTAGGGGTACACAGTCACGCTTCACTCGCAAGGGCACTCAACCGGTCAAAAGTATCCCTCAGGGTCTTATAGTGGTGAAGGGAATGAGCTACAAGAGCAGTCCCATGCCGAAACTCATCACAGGGACTGGTAAGCGATAGGGTGCCCACCCTAAACCTATTCCACGAACACATACACACAGGGAAGGGACGGGGGTGCCCAATCAGTGGTGGTATAGTGGGGGAAGGGCCCGGGGAACCCCAGGGTCAGGGGGAAGCAGGAAGGGAAAGGACACGCACACGGGATAGAGGGGGACTGGAAGGATCAGTAGGAAACAAAGATTCGCACAGCACACACTCTCTCTACCCAGGCACTCTCCCACACACTCACCTCTCTCTCTCTCTCTCTCTCTC
>QEPC01007671.1:618795-662768 GCA_003113815.1 Sphenodon punctatus | reverse complement strand
TGCCCTGAGAATTGCAGACAACAGATTGCACAAGAAGGAAACAAGGGCATGTTTTCAGTGCAAGAAAGAAGGACACCTAAAGAAAGACTGCTCCATATGGAAGGCAGAACAACCAAAGCAATCTCCACAAATGTCTAAGCAAAGGGCCAAGGCTACAACCAGTGACACAACCACAGAACAGTGGAGTGGATGTTTTAGAGCAACACAGACCAACTCATCACAGGACTGGTGTGTCGACTCTGGAGCCACGAGTCATATGACCAGCAACAAGAGCTTTTTCAAGGTACTGGATCCAAGCAACAAAGAAGAGATATACCTTGCTGATGGTAGCAGCATCACTGCAGAAGGTATTGGCAAAGGAATTCTAAGTTGCAACAAGCCACATGGAGGCACACTAGCAATACCGGTAAAGGATGTGCTGTATGTACCTGGTTTAGAGGGAGGACTCCTATCCGTTAAATGCCTAACAGAGAAAGGGCTCACCGTCAAGTTCCGGGGTAATGAATGCATAATCCAGAAGGGGACAAGGGTCCTAGCCAGAGCCTATGCAGATGAGCACCTGTATTGCTTGAGTGCAACCAAGGAACAAGCAAAACTCACTGCACGTGAGCAACACAAGGACTGCATTCATCTGTGGCATTGACATCTGGGTCACAGGCACCCAGAAAGCATAAAGGAACTGCAAAAACAGTAGCTGAATAAAGTCCTGATAGTAACAGCATGTCCCTTGACCATGAGATGTGAATGCTGTATCAAACTAAAGCCACCAGAGCAACGCTCCCCAAGGCAAGCCAGACAAGAACCTCCAAGCCACTTGACCTCATACACAGCGATGTGTGCAGCCCCATGAAAGTGCCCACACCTGGAGGGAACAGATACATAGGGACACTCAAGATACACAGTCACATACCTCATGAAGCATAAAGATGAAGTACTGGAAAAATTAAAGGACTACATATTCATGACAAGCAACAGATTCCAACGCAAACTGCTCACACTCCGAACTGACAATGGAGACAAATACACAGGAAAAAGAGTTGAAGACTTCCTGAGAGCCCACGGGATAGAGCACCAAAAGATGGTACCATACACACCCAAGCAAAATGGGGTAGCTGAAAGAAAGAACAGAACCTTAACAGAAATGATCGGGTGCGTGTTGACGGACTCCGGACTGCCAGAAAAATATTGGGGCAAGGCAGTAGTTACAGTGATATATCTACAGAACTGACTCTACTCAATAACAGTGAGTAAAACCCCATATGAACTCTGGTATGGAGAGAAGCCTAGTGTGGGACACATCAAAGTGTTTGGATGCAAGGCATATACGTGTACATTCCAGAAGAGAAACGCACCAAACTACAAAAACGAGCTGTGGAAGGGATTCTTGTTGGATACAGCGAACACTCCAAAGGATACAGAATCCTCAACACACACACAGACAAGGTAACTATCAGCAACAGCGTGACTTTCAAAGAAAACCCAAGCAACAGTGTAATGTCCTTACAAGAATCAGGAGAAGAAGCATGTCCCAAATCAGGAGTAGAAGAGCATCCTGAACAAACAGTTGAAATCAGCACAAGCTCAACTGAGATGCAGGAACAAACCCAATCACCTGCAGATGTTGAAATCAGATCTAACAGGGAAAATAAAGGCAAACCACCCACCCGCCTGTCCTACAAAACAAGTACCGACAGACTATCTGAGCCATCAACATGAGAAGATGTCTTACAAACGTCAGAAGGGGAACACCACAAATGGACAAAGACAGCTACAGAAGACATGGTAGTAGATGCCCCGACAAAACCTTTAGCAGGATAGCACCACCGAAAGCTACTAAATAAAAAGCGTCTAGTAGGTTAACTTCTGTCTGTTGAGAAGGGGTGTTGGTATGTGCATCCATAAGTTAATGCCTGCTGTATTGAGAACAGTAATTGACTATAGAGCCACCAGATGGCACTGCTAAGTTTGTGTACATGGAAGGGAGATGGGGTTTTGCAGTTGAATTCCTTTGTGTAACCACTCCTTCTTCCCTTCTCTCTTTGTCTCATCTCCATTTTGTCTTCTTACTAGTTAGATGTAACTAAAGGATCTGTGCCTGAAAAGTCTTAAGTAAAGTTCTGTTTTAAACCTTCAGCTGCATTTGTCCTTACTGATTGCGAACCAGTTATTACTCTGCAACAAAGTAAACCCCCAAACCATGCCCACCTGCTGCATCAGAGTGTATCTGTAGCTCGGATTCTAGCAGAAGCTGTTGCCGCCAGAAACTGACCCCATTGTAGTCTTGTAAAAAGACATCCCATATAGCCAAATCCTCCCACATTTCCTTCGTCACCCTGATGTGGTGGTGTGGGAGATGGTCACTTCCTATGTGTGCATACAGGTGGGACATAAAAGCTCTCCCTGGGGCAATGACTTGGCAGGTGAAGTTCAGGTTACCCATGAGTGACTGCAGCTGCCTGACCGTTACTTTAGGCGCTAATAGAAAAGCTGCTATCATGCTCTTGAGCACCTACTGCTTATTTGCTGGCAATTGCAAGAGGGATTGCACTGTGTCCAGTTCTATGCCTAAATATGTCAATTTGGTTGTCTGGCCTTCTGTTTTCTCTGGTGCCAAGGGCACACCTAACTCCCTGGTTACTTCCTGGAACGTGCGCAGCAGTTGCCCGCAGTCAGTGGTGTCTGCCCCTCCCGCAAAGAGGAAATCATCTAAATAATGGGTGATCTGGCTCCGCCCCATCCGCTGGCGCATGACCCACTCGAGCACCAAGCTGAACTTCTCAAAGGCAGCACAAGAGATGGAGAATCCCATGGGCATTGCCTTGTTGAAGTAGAGTTTGCCCTGGATTTCCATTCCCAGTAGCTTGAAGTCATCAGGATGGACCGGGAGCAGGCGGAAGGCGGATTTGATATTGCACTTCGCTAGAAGGGTGCCTACTCCACAAGCCCGCACCATTTTGACCGCTGAGTCAAATGATGTGTACCTGACTGAGCACAACTCCTGAGGTATCGTGTCATTCACCAACTCGCCCCTTGGGTGGGAAAGGTGGTGAATAATGCGAAACTCACTGGGCGCCTTTTTTTGGACAATGCCCAGGGATGAGATCCTCAGTGTGGGCATGGGAAGTGTGTCGAAGGGGCCTTGAATCTTCCTTTCCTTGACCTCTTTATCGAGTTTTTTCTGGACTAGCTGTTCATTCGTTCACACTGATTTCAGGTTCTTAGCTCCTAAGCGGTAGCAGGGGTCTAACGTTGGGATCCTAAAACCTAGCTGGAAACCTTCCACTACATACTTGGCGGCAGCGATGTTGGGGTAGTCATGAGTGACTGCCCTTAAGGACTCATGCCATATCGGGGTTGGGGCCCTTCCCCAAGGCATGAGGGATACCTGCTTGGCTTGAGGGGCCTTGTTTAGCACCCTTTTGCCTCCTACTTCTAACCCTGTACTGCCTAAACTTGTTACAACCTGATGCAGCATAGGCACCCATGCACTGGGTACATACATGTTTAAATCTACAGGGGGGGTGAAAACATTTGCCCCCATAGTTGTAATCCCAGTATGTGGGCCCACCCAGGGCCGACTTCAATCTCCAGCCTTTGCCCCTTCATCCTGATGGGCATTCCCTGCTCTGATGAGAACATGCCCACTGTCTGATTAGGGGGCATAGCTGGAGCTGCTGCTGTACTCCAGTCACAAGTCGTGGGCGTGAACGGCCCACCTCAAATTAGGGTTGTTGGCAGCCCTATGACAGAATGCCTCGTTGTATCGCAGCCAAGCCCTGGGACTTCCTGTGTCATACGCCCACCAGACAATGTCAGAGTATTTCACTTATTCCACCCCCCATTCTGGGAACCTGTAAAGGGTCACTCGCAGGTAAATGGTAAAGGCCACCATCCAATTGCTTCAATTCAATTTGGCTTTTGGCCTCTTATTTTTTTCTCAGTCTTTTCTATCCTCCCTTTCATTTGGGTCGGGGATAGGGTCACTGAAGAGGAGCGCAAAGATATCTATATACTTGCCGCTCCATATTTTTTCCCATGTAGCCTGCAGCAAGTGTTTTCTTAATGGGGTGGACATGTCAGCATAACCCCGTGCCAGAGGCTGGGGTTCCTCCCATCGCTCGCCACACCGAACGGCACTGCTTGAGCAGCATGGCTCTGCACCCCACACTTGGGTGGCTGCCCTTTGCCTGTTGGACAAGGTCTAGTTCTTTCTCATAAGGGAGGGTGGATCCACCCTCCCATGACTCACCCTGCCTACAATAAGGGATCTGACAACCGTGCAGCCACCCCCAGAGGGGTCCCGTCCTAGTGGGGGTCTCTGACGTGTTCCGTCTGGCTGACCCCTCTCCCTCCAGATCGGGATCCCACTCCCATGTGCAGTCCCCCTGGTGCTCACCTTCTGGTGTGTCCAAATCATAGGTATCCGCTGTGGCATGACATGCGCTGTTGCCGCCTCTGGGCTGACTCTAAGCTGTCTGTCAGGACCTGCATTCCATCCATGAGATTGGCTATTTGTGCCTGCTGGCTGGGGGTAAACTCCTCCCTGTGTTGACTGGGCTCGGGTTCCTTGTCCCTGTAAGAAGAAGGTAAGACCCGGTGGCACCCTTGCCCTTGGCAAGAGGTGCTTTCCCCACTAAGTGGCATGGGGGAAACCTCAATGTCTGTGTTCGGGCTGCCCCTATCCGCCTTCCTTAGCTGTGTGGGGTAACTAGCTTCAAACCTCCCTTGGGAGCTCTCCAGCTCCTTGATTCAGTTCTGATAGCCTGTTAGCTGGGCCTGCAGGACCTTTAGTATTGCCCCTGCCCCTGTTCCTCTTTGTGGTTCATGTTGGGGGCCATACCAGCCTGGAAAGCCCACTTAGCCGGACCCTTGGGAGGGGCCTTTCTCTTTTGAGGGGTCATCTTTACCCCTTTGCTGCCCCTTGACTGGGCCCTGGGGAAAAGTAATGTCCCCTTTCTACACTGCCCAGCCGCAGAGCTGCGCAGGGGGATTGAGTGGCCCAAACCCTGTGCTCCCAGAAGAAGCCCAGACCACAGTGCCTGCAAGCCTATTTGGGCTGTGCAGCCTCTGCTGCTGAGGAGGGAGGGAGATAGGCAAGGACCAGTCTCACCCCACCCACACTAAAGGAGGGCTACCTGTGTCGGGGGGATGAGGGTAGAGGGAATAACTCTGGTGCCCATCAGTGTGGGTGGGGGAGCTAGTCCAGAGGTGGAGGTTAAAGGAGGAGGCTAAGGAGAGGAAGCGAGCGATGCAAGGTTGGGAGGGTGCATCAACATGGATATTGAAGTCACCAAGGATGAGTGTGGGGATGTCATCAGAGAGGAATAGGGTGAGCCAGGACTCGAACACAGAGATAAAGGAGGAGAGGGAGCCGGGGGGTGGGGGGGAGGGGGCGGTAGATGACAGCAACATGGAGATGGAGAAGGGAGTAGAGGCAGACAGAGTGAGCCTCAAAGGAGGGGAAGGAGAGAGACGGGTGAGGGGTTGAAAGTGGCAGGAAGAGGCGAGGAGGAGGCCCATGCTTCCACCCTGGCCTTCAGAGCGGGGCTGGTGGGAGAACGAGAGGCCTCCATAGGAGAGGGTGGCAGGGGTGACAGAGTCAGTGGGGGAGATCCAGGTTTGTGAGGGCGAGAAGGTGAAGGGAGCAAGAGAATAAAAGATCATAGGGGGCTTTATTAGCAGAGGAGCGACGGTTCCAGAGGAAGCAGGAGAACAGGAGTTGATCAGGGGGGAGACAGGGAATGGGGATAAGATTAGGGGAAGGGGGGCGATGGGATCGGCAGGAGATGGGCATTGGGGCGGGGGGGGCACGAAGTGTCGGGGGAGAAGAAAGAGGTGTGGGAATGGTGGAAAGAGATGATAGGCATAGTGGGAGGCAGGAGGAGAGGGGAAAGAATTAGGGGGAGAAGCAGGTGAGAGGGTATGGGAAGGGAGGGGAAGAGGGGAGTGAGTGTGTGAAAGAGAATGACCGGCATCTTGGTGGGTCCACAGATACAGGATGGTACCAGGCACAAAGGAACTTCCCTGAAGGATGCCTCAGTCTTCCAGAGTTGTTGCAGTGACACTTGCTCCCTGCATGTCCTCAGGCCACGGCACCACAGCTTTGTGGTAGTGTGCCATCTCCACTGGCAGCAGTATCTTGAAACGGATAGTGGATGGGACGCTGACACTGTGGGCACTGTAAACGGGCCCAGCCAATGGGCAACACCCTTTGGATGTTGCCCTTTGGCTGGCGCCCAAGGGCCGATGCCCTAAGGGCCCCTGCCCCTGGATAAGTAGTACCTGGAGGAGGAGACGAGGATGGGAGCCTGTCAGCTCTGGCCACTCCTAGTGCATCATGCCCATCCCCCAGCTCTTCCCAGTTGCAAACACTCCACCCCTAAGGACCCCTGCCCCTGGATAAGTAGTACCTGGAGGAGGAGATGAGGACAGGATCCTATCATCTCTGACCACTCTTAGTGCATCACGTCCATCCCCCAGCTCTTCCCAGTTGCAAACGCTCCACCCCTAAGGGCCTAAGGTATAATATTTAATATTATACACCACCCCAGGCTGCCTAGGCAGGAGGGGGCAGGATATTAAAATTTTAAATAAATAAATAAACCTGTGGGTGCATGCAGCTCCAGTTTGAGTCACCCAAGATCCACTACTTGTCTGTCTAAAAGCACCCATATATTCTGCTCCCTCCCTCCTAAGTTTGGAATCCTTCTTGAAAACCTAACCTACCTCTTCCATCAGGCTTTTCCTACCTCTTCACCACCATAGATATGGTTTTCTTCTCTTTATACTGCCTTTTCCATCAGGATCTTCCTCCGCTCCTTGTAACTAAGCTAAGCAAGCACAGGCACCTTCAACCTATAAGCTTCATGAATGTATCTTTGTCTCTCCTCATGGTTTCCCTCTTCCTTGACCATTCTAATTTGTAAGCTCATTGGGCCAGGACCTGTCTCATGACAGTACAGTGCCAGGCACACTGCTGAATCTGATGCTATAGAAGTGGGCAGGAAACAGGGCATCTATACAGCAAATCCATTCCTTGTTGTTCACTCCCAGCTTCTAGTACCCAGGGGTCTTGTCCCCTGAATAACTTGCTAGAAGTTCTCCATTAGCCTTTCCTTCATGAACTTATCCAATCTTTTAAAAATCCAGTTAGGCTATTGGCCTACTAAACACCCCTTAGCAATGAGTTCTACAGGTTAATTGTGCATTGTGTGGGAAAAGTCTTCCTATTGTTAGTTTTTAAACATGCTTCCTATTAATGTCATTGGGTGTCCCCTTAGGAGAAAAGGTGAATAGCAGCTTTTTATTAGGGGTGTGCAGAAGGTACCCGTACTATTTTCATTTACAAAACCACCTTCATTTGTTTTTGTTTTTTTGTAAACAACCCTACTATTTTTGTGGGGGATTCCCTCCCATTTTAAATTAAAAATTAATATATATTAAAAAAATAAAAAATCACTGCACATGCACAAATGGCTGCAGAATGGTCTGGTGGCCATTTTGCACATATGCAGTGATTTTATTTTAAAAAAAAATATTTTTAATTTTAAAAATAAATCACAGAGTATGCACAACATGGCCACTGGGGCCATTCTGTCCTTTCCCAAAATGGCACCTATGCTGCCAGTGCTGTTTTGGAAAGGGATGTGCATGCGCAGAACCTGGCAGCCATTTGAGCATGCACAGGGGGGTGGGGCATATTTTAAAATGAAAATGGGCTCTGTTCATTTTTGTAACTAATAGAAAATGTTATGGATGCACAGCCCTAATACAATTTATGATTATATTAGTCTCTGGCTTTCATACCTCTTCAGCTGTCTCTCTTCTAAGCAGAAGAGCCCTAATCTTTGGATTCTCTCCTTGTGTGGAAGCTCTTTGAGACCCTTGATCATCTTTGTTGCTCTACTTGGAACCTTTTCCAGTTCTATTGTATCCTTTTGGAGGCGAGATGAGGCTATGATATGCTGGAACTCTTCTGTTCCCTAAAGTTCGGGACCTTCTCACATGTTCAACCTTTGGTGAAGATCATGACACCAACATATATAACACACATGAAACATACATGTATATGAAGTGACCAAAGCATGTTAATATTTTGTATCCATGTTTGGTCTCTTACTGATCACTAACTTACAGAAGTACATGGTATGACTTAGATGACATAAAGTATCTATTGTACAAGCCAAAATGAAACTTATTGTGATAGTTAAGGAATGGGACAGGAAACTGTTTTTGAACTCTTGCTTATGCTTACTGGGAAGCCAGAGGGTTGCCACTGTGTCATCTGTTTGCTAAAGGAAATCAGAGACTTCATCAATGCGGGTTGGATGCAGTAGGAGAAGAGCATAAGGTTATGGAGGCACCGTCTGGTCGATCTTTCTAGTAGGAGTTTCAGGAAGTGACGCCGGCCGATGCAGTGGATGTCTTGGGATCTGTTCAAGCCACAAGTTGTGAATTAGATCCGTGCCCATCCTGGTTGGTAAAAGCTTCCAGGGAGACATTGGGGTTGGTTCTGACAAGGGTGGTTAACGCATCCCTTCAGCAGTGGAGGTTGTCGCCCAGTCTCAAGGAGGCTGTGGTGCACCCCCTGCTGAAAAAGCCTTCACTGCATGTGGACGCACTCGCCAGTTACCGTCCTGTCTCTAATCTTCCCTTTTTAGGGAAGGTTATTGAACGGGCGGTGGCTCTGCAGCTCCAGGCGCATCTGGACTGTATCGGTTTCCTTAACCCTTTTCAATCTGGGTTCCGCCCTGGTTATGGCACTGAGACGGCGATGGTGGCTTTGGTGGACGATCTCTTCCGTGAGGTGGATGCAGGATGTTCTACATTCTTGATCCTGTTAGATCTGTCTCTTATACACATCTAGATGTGTATAAGAGACAGGTCCTTGGGTGGTTCCACTCATTCCTCTCAGGGAGAAGCCAGCGGGTGGTGCTGGGGGCTGAAACAACTAGCCCCCGGGCCTTGACCTGCGGCGTTCCACAGGGTTTGAGTCTGTCTCAGCTTTTGTTTAATGTATATATGCAGCCCCTGGGGGAGATCGTGAGAGGGTTCGGGGTGCGTTGTCACCAATATGCTGATGATACTCAGCTGTACCTCTCGTTTTCGACCGACCCAGGTCCCGCTGTCTCATTGCTCTCCCAATGTTTGGAGGCTGTGGCGGATTGGATGTGGCAGAGCATACTGAAGCTCAATCCTGATAAGACGGAGGTGATGGTGGTGGGTAGGGAGAGGTAGGTGCTGACCCCTCTGGTGAGGGGGGTCTGTCCTCCCATAGACCAGCAGGTTCGGAGTCTGGGGGTGGTGTTGGATCTGGGCCTCCGTCTGGATTGGCAGGTGGAGGCGGTGGCTAAAGCTGCCTTCCGCCAGCTGTATTTGGTGCGGAGACTGCGCCCATACATCTCTGGGACAGACCTGGCCACTCTTATTCACGCCTTCATCACCTCGAGGCTAGACTACTGCAACGCGCTCTACGAGGGGCTTCCCTTGGTTCTGATTCGGAGGCTGTAGCTGGTGCAGAATGCAGTGGCCCATCTCTTTACAGGGACGCGGAGAAGGAAGCATATTACACCTGTGCTCCACACTCTGCACTGGCTGCCTATAGCGTGCCGAGCCAGATTCAAGGTGTTGGTGTTGGTTTATAAAGCCCTATACGGTCTGGACCGCTCATACCTTGGGGACCACCTCGCCTTCTGCGCCCCAGGGCGGCACCTGTGGTCTGTCGGAGGCACCTTCCTGGAGGTCACCCTTGTTAAATGGGGGGACCATGATACAGAGGGCGTTCTCAGTGGTTGGGCTGCGGCTTTGGAACTCCCTCCCGGAGGAAGCTTGCCTGGCCCCAGTCTGATGGCTTTTCGCTGAGCCTGTAAGACCTGGCTGTTCGCCCAGGCCTTCGGAGGAGAGGGTGGGATGGCAGGGTACGGAGGGGGAATGTTTTGGGGGGGTAGTTTTAAATTATTTATATTGTTGTTTTATGCATTTTATTATTGTTTTAGTTGTTGTGAGCCACCCCGAGATGCCGTAGGCATGAGGGGGCGGCCAATAAATGTAAATAAATAAATAAATTAACATAGAAGTAACTTGAAAGGACCACATCCAGCAAGTGGTGGGGAGAGACATCCAAAAAGTACTTAACTTTACAGCAACAAAGGAGAGATACCATTCAACATTTACAAACATATTGTGAAGAGATCTTGTGAAGAAACTTTGAAACTGCAACCAAGAAGAATTTAATGCCCAGCTCTTGTAACATCAGAGCGGGAGAGAAAAGGAACTTTAAAACAGAATGGATGGATGCATAAATAGGATTTTAGCCTAGAACTCACAAGTAAGATAGAATTGCATTATTTATTATGTTTATTTGATTTACTGCACTCTGAGCACAATCTGGCATTGCATATTAACCTTATTTCTTATAATTGCCTCTGCCCCTCCCCCCGCATGGGGGTGGGGGGCGCGGGGCCTTTTGCCTCGCCCACCTAGACAGGGGGCAGGACAGCTGGATAGGAGTTTCCCACTGCGGGACGCCAAGCTGGTCCCTGCCTGACGGGCGGAGTCCATGAGCAGTTAACTGCAGTCCTAGCTGCATTCGGGACTAGAAGCTGCAACTGAACGGCACCCATCCCACCCTACCCTATTGTACCGTGTGTCTTTACCAGTCACCAATTCGGCCTGAACAAAGGTTTTTTTCGTTTTTCACCTTCCTTACAGTGCATGATATTCGGCTAATCATGACCCCTTAGTTATTGGGGGTGTTGTTGTGCTCGTTATCATTGTCGCACTCTGGCAGGGGTCCAGTACTGTAAGTTAGAGTAGTTAGAAGGGTTATAAGTAAGAGTCATCTCCTTAAGTGATGGGGAGGCCCACCTGCTGGAATGCAGGGGATGGCAACCAGCAGGGCAGCCTCCCTGGGAGGGGTGTCGTGCGACAGCGGTAGGGACAAGTATGGTCCCCCGTCGGCAGGCATCTTTATCCTTATTCACATCGAAAGAGTGGACCCCCCCCCACGGACGACTCGGGCCGCTTGAGGGGGAGACGTGTGATCATCTGAGGGGTGGCAATCGAGGGTACATCGAAGCCACCCCTGGTTAACGTTGTGGTTTACTGTTCATAGGTTAAGTTAAATACTGGACCCGCATCGCACTAGGCGATTTACCCCCATCTAATTTGTGATTGTAATCTGGTTAATAAAGAGTGCGGCCGTTTAAACTCAGCACTCTGTCCTGTCTCCTTCGGTGTGTCGGCAACTTCTTTTAACTAAGCCTGTGTGCTTAAGTGAGGTCCTAATTTTGAAGTAACACAGTTTGGGGAGATTCTGAGTTGTCAAACTCAGATGAACCTGACAAAGTATTTGTTATGCTTCAGGAAATTCTGAGGCAAAGGTGACAGGGTTAACCTCTGATGGGCTGGAATAGTTCTGCAGAGAGCTGATGCAGTAGGATCTGTAAGTGGGGAACGGGTCATAGCTAGCCCAAATTGGGACAGAGGGGTCCCAATCCCATCACACAGCCACTCTGTTTCCCTTTGGTTGTTAGGTCACACAGGACCAGCCTGATTTCCAGAGCTGTTTATCATGGATTTCAATGACTGAGGCTGTTGCTCAGCACTTTTGAAAACCAGGCCAAATCTCTTTATAAACAGCAGCATCCACTTTGCCTTTATGGCCCTTTCCTTCTAGAGCAGCATGTTTTCTAAAGTTACTTTGAGTGCCTGAAGGCATAAGTAGGAGGTTGAGAATTGCACTTTGGTAGATGTTGTTTTGTGCTAAACAGCTCTCATTAAGTTTTATGAGTCATAACTGTTTTGCTGTGTTTTCAGTAAGTGTTCAGCAAACATGAAGCTGAGTCCTAGAACAGAAGGCATTGGGTAGATGCATTGCATGGAACTGAAGGTTGTTGTTTTCTGCTGGACTGAAAATGATAAGTCTCTAACTGGTTAGCTGGACTCCTTGCAAAACCTCGCTCAGTTGTGTAATTTATAGGCCATGTACACTAGGAATCGTGTGTTTCATTAGCTGCTACAACACAGGATAGTGGCCCTCATTACACCAATAAACCATGGGAGAATAGAAAAAAGAATGCAGCACTAAAGACTTTTGCACTAATAGAGCGGCCAGTCAGTTCCTTTAAAAAGTACTCAGGAATAATATTTCATCTTTTGCAAATCATTATTAATGCAGATTTGCTGGCTTGTGTGAATGTCAAACCTATTGCTGTTTTGGAATGGCAAGCGCTTCTGCCTCATCCGCCCTTGGAATGTAACACTCTGGGTATGGTGTTGGCTTTGGGTAGGGATGCCTGTCACAGCTGGCTACTGGGCCACTGAGTTTCTTGATAACTATATGTGCAGGGACAGTAGGAGAAAGTTGATACTTTCTAAGAGCAGAACAACATTTTGGTCTTGGCAGCAAATTATAAGAGCACAAGTGGTTTCTCCTGCATTTAGAATTTTCTTCAGGTGTTAACTATTGTCTATAATTGCCATTCCTCCATTACATCTGATTCTTTTCTGTCCTGGAAATGCCCTGTCCCTGCTAGCTGCAAAACCCTGCTAATTAACTTGCTCTAAAGCCATGGTTTGAAGCAGATTCAACTTGGGCAACACAGGATAGGAATTGAGAGCAAGCAGGGAGTATACAATAGTGCACCCTTTGCTGCCTTGGAGCAAGGCTGGAAGCTCTTTTTCCTCTATGTGGGCTGAAAGTGGGAAGTGTCCTTTCCCACGTTACAAGGAATGTACAAGAAAAAATAATTGTTAAACTTTGGTTTGTGCCCTCACACTTGCAGGTCATTTGCTGAGGCATTCTGCGATGTAATCTATTCATACATTCAAAGTACCCTGAAACAGGTTTTGGCATTTTTTTCATCGTGTGAGAATGCTCCTGAAGAGTCTTTCAAAAAGCTGCTAGCAGAGGTTGGTGCGGGGGACCGCAGATACAGAGACAGTCTTTAAGAGAACACCCAAAGTGCTGGACTTTGGGGGGGAAACTTCAGGCTGAAGGTGCAGGAACTCTGCTGCTGGACTTTGTGGGTTTCAGTGGTGTCTGTTTGGGGGAGCTCTACAGATGCTGATAACTGCTTCCCATCCACCCCTCCTCTACCTGTAAAGCTGTAAATAAACAGATTTCTATGACACACCACAAGTCTCTGGTCTCTCTCTCCTCAAAAGAGAAATGGGAGATATGGTTCCTCTTGGGGGGAGGGAGGGAGAGATCTGTGAGATGGGGCACCCGCCCCCAGTGGGTGACGAGGTGGTTCATGATCAAAGTGTTGCATTTTTATTGTAATCTCACCTGGCCATGTAAACCTGTTTTTATCTTAGTAACTGTGTACACTGACTTGTGCTGCATTTTGATTGTATTCTCCCCATATCACATGATCGTAAACCTGCGTTTAGATGACTTTAGTAACTATATAACACCTGTTTGTAGCATTAGTAGATTAAATATAAATAGTATTGAATATATGTTAGCCCAAGTGGGAAAAACACTGGTTCATATTATAGAGCATGATGGGTACAAGCTAAAGAACCTACTAGCCAGCTAAACCTCAAACCAAAATCCTCAGGTCACAGTGATACGAAGTTGAGAGCCATGCACAAAGGAGAGGAGAAAGGAATGTTGCTATAAACAAAGCTATAAGTACTGCAAAACAGGAGATAGGCGGCAACACCTAACCAGACAAAGGGGCCTTTTTAGTACTTTGATGCAGAGTGACTGGGTGTCAACGAGAAAAGTAGCCTTGGAGATGCCAGGAGGGGCATGAGTAATACCCCAATCTAAATTACAGAAGGTTTGGCCCGGACTGGAGGGTTGGGGTCTGAATGCTCTGGAAATAGATTGGGGGAAAATAAATAAGCATATCAACTGGGTAAGCCCCAAACCATCAAAAGATTACAAAAGGCTTTGTTCCCAAATATGCTGATACACCTCCTGCCTGAAAGGTCAGTCGAACCCTGCACTCAGTATTTTGACAACATGTCCCCACCCAGAACAGTATAAAAAGCCAAGCAATACTCCAGGTCCTTGTCTCAGCGCTTGGCATCTAACTTGGTGTCCGTGGGCTGATGACCCTTTCTGGAGCTCCTCCATAGGGAGTTCTGCAACACAACAAGGGGCACCTTTCCCGGGTACGGACCCCCGGGCCCCCACCTGTATCAACCTCTCCAAACCAACGCTCGCCACTGTGATCTGCAGGACACGTAAGAAACATATTTTATATGCTAGGCAGGCCAGGCTAGGATCTATCTAAGAACTGTTGCATTGGGTTCATGCTGTACCTGATTGTGTGAGCAGGATAATAAAATAGTGTTGTACCCAATTAAAAACGTCTAATTTGTGGTGTGGGGCTGACTAAGATCCCGATTGGGGAATTGTGCTTGGGAGGAAAATTACTGGATTTTAAATCCTAACAAAAGGGTCCCTGACTTGAACTTGATGCTGCTGAATGCCAGTTCAGTGGTCAATAAACCTACAACTCTCTGGGAGTTAATCCTGGATCATGGTGCTTACCTCGAGTATCTTACAGAGACCTAGCTGGATGAGGAGTTGGGGTCTATCCTGGCTGACCTTGGTACTCCGTGGAGCATCAACCTTGACTGGAGGGAGGGGGGGGTGTTGCCATTATTTTAAGGATTCGTGGTCTGAAAGGAGGTATCCATTGCAGGCCATCTCAGGTGTTGAGGGCCTCCATCTTGTGTTTGATTGGGTAGGGGACAGATTGCTGGTGCTGCCTGCTAGCATACTGTGCACCTACCGGTATGGCAGCCTCCCTGCACACTCTGACAGATCTGGTGTTGGACATGGTGTTGCGCTCCCTGTAGACTCTAGTCTTGGGGGACCTCAACATACATGTTGATGCCTGCCTTGGTGGTTTGGAGCATGAGTACACAGCCACCATGGACCTCTCCCAAGTTGTCAATGGTCCAACACATGATGGGGGGCATACCTTGGACCTGATTTTGTGCACCGGTCTTGAGGCAGGGGATCCATTATTGGGGGAGATGACAGCAGAACTCAGATGGATCATTAGCTCCTGTGAGCACGTCTCCTGGTGCGTGTGTGCCCCCGGACAGGTGTAGAACTCATTCAGATGGTTCACCCCCATAGACAAATGGAACCTGAAAGGTTCTGGAATGCTCTTGGGGAGTTACCCTCTGATCTTGACGGCTGCCTGCTTGATGACCTCGTGGCCTTATGGAACACCTTGCTGATGGAGGCCATCAATCAGACGGCACCATGGTGTCTGGTCCCTTGGCAATGGCTCCTCAGGCCTCCATGGTTCACAGAGGGCCTCAGGATGTTGAAACATGAGGGGAAGTGGTTGAACTAGCTTGGGCTGAATGGGGCTTTACCTTTCCCTGAATGGCCTTATTAGTATGCAGATTAACAGCAGCAAAGCCTGAAAGGGGCTTCCCCTGCTGATAAAAGGCTGACCCATCTGTGAACCACATAGCCATTGTATCGGCAACTTGTGAAGCATCTGGGGCAGTATGTACTGGCCATGCTTTGATATGCGGGTCTGGGGGCAATGGACATTCATGCTTGCTGCCTTGCACTGTTAGTGCATAGGGAATTGGCGGAGGCTGTTTAAGCCTTTGATAAGTAACTCCCTTTGCTGCAAGCCATAAAGACCACTGACCCAGTCGAGCATTGGACACATGTCCTTCCTGGAGCTTGCCAGATAAAATGTATTTTAATGGGGAATGGACAGACTGGACTATGATGGGTGCACCCCCAATGATGTACCCCCACTGCTTGAGGGACCATATTAGTGAATTACACTCTGCCTCACATGTGGAATATGTCTGTTCAGCAGAATCTAAAATTTTAGAGGCACATGCCACTGGTAAGGGCTTTCCGTCTGCATTTTCCTGCATTAACACTGTTCCCATGACCTCTTCTGATACCGCAGGTTGCACAATGAAAGGTTTGCTGGAATTTGGAAATGCTAATGCTTGGGCTGATGCCATGTCTGTCTTTAATTGTACAAAGGCTTGTTCCTGCTCCTTTCCCCACTCCCATTCTCTTCCCTTCTTTAGAAAGGACCACAGGGGTCTTGCCTTTGCCGCAAACATTTCAATAAACTCTGAGACAAACCCAAAGGCACCCAATACTTGTTGCAATGAGTGTGGGTCCTCAGGAGCCTGAAGATTTAGCAAAACCTCCACCTGCTGTCTTTGAATTGTTTTTCCTGTTTTTCCTAATGTGGTTCCCAAGTAATTTACCTCCTGCTGAACCAATTGTGCCTTTTTCCTGTTTACCTTAAACCCTGCCTCCTGTATAATTTTTAGAACCTGTTTTGTAAGTGAAAGCACATGTGCCTCAGTTTCCCCGTACAAAAGTATGTCATCTACATACTATAATATGCTGGATTGGTCCTGGGGTGGGAGCTGTTCCCACAGATGTGATACATGAAAGTGTGCAATGGCTGGGGCAGTATGAAAACCCTGTGGGACTCTTGTAAATGTGCATTGCTGGTTGCGGTAAGTGAATGCAAACCTAGCCCAGGAGTCCGGGTGTTAGGGGATTGCAAAAAAGCAATTAGCCAGGTCCAGCACCGTGAACCACTTAGAGCTTTGTGGGATTGAGGCCAGTACATGGGGCAATTTGGCTACCACAGGGGCATTTGCAGGAGTCTTTGCATTGATGGCTCAATAGTCTTCAGTGAGGCAGTATGTTTTACCATCTGCCTTTAGTATGTAACTCTTTGAATGTAACTTTTGTGAAGGCCATTGTAGCTGTTATTTAAACTATGCAGAATGCTAGAAAGTAGGTAAGACATTATTTAGTGCATGTGTTAACTTATTGATTTAAAAGAACAGAAAATGTTAGTAGGGAGGATGGTCAAATTGGTCAGAGAAAACAAGGATGTCTGAGAGAGAACAGAAACCCCGTGTTCCCAAAACAACTGATAGCTCATAGGAACATTGAGGGACAAAAAGGAAGGTCAGAAACTGATAACAGAGTTAAACTATACGAGCAAGAGAAAATGGCCTTATCAGACAACCAGATGCCTCTAAGAAGGGTGTGGGTGACCCAGGGCCAAAGAGTCAGCCCCCTGTCTCCGGAGGGAGGGGTGGACCAAACCCTATCAGTCAGGGCAAGCCCCCACACCAATGACTAAGCAGAAGGACCCCAATCATGGATAGCCATAAGGGGGAACATTCTGGAGTAAGAGGCAGACAGCCCCTTAACATGGATAAGTAATAAGGGAAACTTGTATATAAGGCCAGCCTCTGGATCAGTTCTCTGCCCTTCACGGTACTCGGTCGCTAGCCCTTATCAGGGCGCCGACGAGCTTCGGTGATTTGGCCCTCTCTGGGACTTCTCCTTAGGAAGTCCTGCAACGTGCCACAGCTAGGCTCTCTCTCTCGCTCAGCATCGTTGGGCCCCCTTCCTGCCTTCTTCTGGAACCAAACCATTGACCTCTGATCATGTAAGAATATATATGCTTTGTATATATTTGAAGTAGTCAGAGTAAGGTGAGGGATCATATGTTGAGTGCAAGTGTCTATTTAACAATTGGTATGCTAATTGTCCTGCTATTATTGAATAAATGCCTATTTGATTGAACAAAAGAGTCATTACTAGAAATAGAAGAGGAGTAATTCCCCACCCTCTCAAAACAGTAGTATTTCCACTTGATCCCGGGGAATTGAAAGGGACCTGCTTCACCAGGGTGCAGAAAAGCCAAGAAAAGAGAGAGGACTATAATACAAAAAGGTCTGGGACAGGCCAATACCAAAGAACAAACAAAAAGCATGAAATGTGCATAACAGTTATGAAGTTATATTAAGATGAGGAAGCATCCAAAAAAGTACAAACAGGTACAGATTATTGGAAATAAAAGTCACAAAGCAATGAACCAGAGTTCATATTGAACAAATGCAAATTATGAAATTATATTAAAATGAGAAAGCATCCTAAAAAAGTTCAAACAGGTACAAATAATTGTAAATAAAGACAAAGCTGTTTTTGTTGTTTTTTGTTTTGTTTTTTCTTTTAACAGCTTTAAGGCTAGTGTATCTAGTGATGGATTTAGCTTTTGTTTTTTTATTTTTTTTTAAATATATAGATACAACATTCTTGAAATATAAAGGAATTTTCACCACCAGAAGGTTCCCTGGATCACAGCAAGCCTATTTGGTTTTCATGCATATACTGCAATGTTCAAGGTATTTGTGAATTGTTGTGGTGGTTTTTTTGTCTTTATATTCACTTTATTAATTATTGTTATAAACAATATATGGATTTTGTAATTTTAGTAGAATATCATCATTTGAAATTATCCCCTGAAGAAGACCTCAAGCAGTCAAAACATGATGGGCATTCTCAAGCTTTGGATTCAGTATATGATGGACTTTTTGATTTAAATTGTGTTTGTCTAATATGAACTCTGGTTCATTCTTTTGTGATCTTTATTTACAATTATTTAACTTTGGGGTGGGGCTGGTGAGAAAAGGATTAGTCCATTCAGACAGGCATTATCTAGGATTAGTTTAAGATACTAATCTAGGATTAGTTTGAGATACTAGGATTAGTCAATTCAGATGCACGTTATCTAGGATTAGTTTAAGATACAGATATCATAAACCCTACCTTGCTGGGGTTTATAATATCCTGATATTTTCCAACATCCTAGGTTGTAATCTAGGATTAGCGTCATTCAGACAGACATCAAACATCCAGATTAAAGCCTTAGCTAGGATTAGTTTGGCTGTCTGAAAATGTCCTAAGACTCGGATAGGCCAGGGTAGCCAAATATGCAAATTTTTTCATGACATTTATGAAAAATACATGTTGCAGGGTCTGCATTGATACAAAACAATGCATATCTGGCAACCCTATCAGGGGATAGAATATTCACTTGAGACCTCCTCACACTGTTCCTTCTCACTACCACCCTGTGTCAATGTCATTTTTTCTCACTTGAAAAGAAAAAACAGACAGGCATATAATCTTTTTGAAAACTAGCTATATTTGACATCAGAATTCAATACAGAAGCATGTTAAGATTTTAGGTCTCAAAAACTGAAATTAAAAATACCATTGGACTCACTTGGAATGTACAGCACCTTCTGCACATGGAATTTTTGTTTCATGTTTCATCAACTCATGTAAACATCAAATACAAAGTTAAAGAAAACGTTTACACATAATTACACAAACTAGGTTCAGGTTATTGCAAAAGTTATCAAATCATGTTTTTCCTAGGTTTCTTGGGAGAAAATTCAGATATAAGCTCATCAAAAGTAATTTCTCTTGAAAGATCCCGTTCTATAAAGAGAACAGATAATGATGACTATCTTGACTGCAGCATTGTTGACTGCAATTTTTAATAAATGATAATTTGGGGAACACTCTCCTTCACAATTTGAAATGGGCAGAATTAGATAAAGGCGGAAAGCTATGGTAATATTTGGAAAAAAATTCTACCAGTTACTTATTGTAAATTATCTTCAAAATACTCTGTGCAGATCCATCACATCTAAGAAGTGAATGGAATGTTTTAGTTCAGAGGAGAGAGAAATTTGAAGATTTTTTGGATAAGCTTTCACTAAAGCTTCTGCATCCCTTTCCAGTGTATCCTGATTTTTGGTCTAGTGTTGCCAGGAAACTGTCAGGCTCCAGGGGTAAAAGCCCAGGAAGGGGCGAAGAGCAGGAAAAAGGGGAAGACTGCCGAAACAGTGGAAAAGTGCAGCAAAAAGGTAAAGGAAACCTGTTCTCCAATGCCCAGGAGACTTGATGCTCAGCACAGAGCCAGGTACACTGGCCTCAGAGAACTAATAGTTGTCTTTAGACTAGGACTGAACCAAGTACTCCAAAAGAATACTTGTGAGCATTCATGAGTCTCTGAGTACCAGACCCGAGTTTTTGGTCTGGTACTCAGAGACCAGGTGAATACTCAGCAAACTCCTTGGTACTTAAGAACATAAGAAGTGCCATACTGAGTCAGACCAATGATCCATCAGGCCCAGCATCCTGTTCTCCAACAGTGACCAATCTCAATTGCATGGGAGAAGAACCAACAGTCACAATGGGCAATCCATTCCCTGTTTTTCGCTCCCAGCTCCTGACAGTAAGAGGTCTATCACGTAAGCTACTTGGTTAATAGGCATTAATGGACCTACTCTCCAAGAACTTATCCAGGCCTTTTTAAAACCCAGCTATACTACTGGCCTTGACAATGTCCTCTGGCAACAAATTACATAAGTTAATTATGCGTTGAGTGAAAAAGTGCTTCCTTTTATTTATTTTAAATCTGCCAGTAGCTAGTTCTAGTACAATTTGAGAAGGTAAATAACTGTTTCCTATCTACTCGTTCCACACCACTCAAGATTTAATAAACCTCTATCATGTCCCCTCTCTGTCTTCTCTTCTCTAAGCTGAAGAGACCCAGCTTGTCAAGCCTCTCTTTGTACGGAAACTATTCCATATCTTTTATCATTCTTGTTGCCCTTCTCTGTACCTTTTCTAGTTCAGCTACGTCTTTTTTGAGATGGGGCGACCAGAACTGCACACAATATTCCAGGTGCAGTCGCACCATCGATTTGTATAGAAGCATTATGACATCCTCAGTTTTATTCTCTATCCCTTTGCGAATAACTTTGCTTTTTTGACTGCTGCTGCACACTGGGCTGAGGATTTCAGTGTATTGTCCACAGTCACTCCCAGATCCTTTTCCTGAGTGGTAACTCCTAGCTTAGTACCCACCATTGTGTACTCATAGTTTGGGTTATTTTTCCCTATGTGCATAACTTTGCACTTGTCCACATTAAATCTCATCTGCCATTTAGTAGGGATTTGTGAACAGGTTGCGTTCGGTTCGTGCGTTCGGGTCATTCGCCGGGTTCGGCCGTTCGGTTCAGTCATGTTTTGTTCAGTCATGTTCTGTTCAGTTTGGGCATTTGGAAAAAATATCGCAAGAGCGTGTGATCACGCCGGAAACCGGAAATTTGAGTGCGTGCAGAGCTGTGTGGTGAGAGAATGTGTGTTTGGCTGGGTGGCTGTTCGGTTCGTGTGTTTTGGCTGATTGTGTTTGGTTTAGCTGTGTTGTTTGGCTGGTTGGTGAGTGTTGGTGTGTGGTGAGTGACTGACTGTGTTTTGGTTGGCTGCGTGTTTAAAAAAAAAATGAAGAAGTCTGTTGTGCTAATGTCATGGCTGGGAGCCAAGGTGGTACTCTCGAAGGAGGAGGAGGAGGAGGACTCAGGAGGAGAAGAAGGTCGCTGCCCCTGGACCTTTGGTGGTGGTGGCCGGTTCCTCGGATGAGGAGCAAGCGGCAGACACAGGAAGTGCTGCCAGGTTTGTAAAAAAAAATTTACTTTGAGGACAAGAAAGGCTCTATCCATTGGAGCGAGCTCACTGGCATGCGGGTGGGTGCATGGGTGGTGGCATCAGTCAGGCACAAACAGTGAGCATCAGCGGGTAGCAGCAGATGTCTGCCACAGAGAGAGAGGGTACTGTATTGTGTGGGGCTCTTCCAGCAGTCAGGCATGAGCATGAGCAGCACCCCACCCAAACATGTGCCAGGCTAGCAAGCATCTCCACTCTCTAGTTGCCACCCCTTTCCTTACGCACCCCCAAATAAGGGCAGGATTTTCATGTGCCAGCCAGGGCCTTTCTAGTTGCAATCCCTAGCATCCCCTAGCACCACCAAGGAGGGCAGGATTTGCACATGCCAGCAAGGGTACTTCAAGTTGCCATTGCTACTAGCACCCAAAGAAGGGCAGGATTTGCACGTGCCAGCAAAGGTCTCTCCATTTGCCATTCCATTCCCTAGCATCCCCTAGAACCCCAAGGAGGGCAGGATTTGCACGTGCCAGCCAGTGTCACATCTCCTGTTGCCATCCCTAGCACCCCAAGGAGGGAGAACTAGAGGCAGCATCATAAATGCATGATATTACTTTGGTGTTCTTAACGTGTTCCCATTTCAGAGAGGATTCGGATGCCGGCTCCAGCTCTGGTGCCATGCCAAGGAGGACCCCTAGGCAGAGTTCACCAGTGACACCCCCAGACATTCGGTGGAGAAGGTCGGCTGTCTGGAGGTTTTATGAGATGGGTGACAGAATCGCTTCTGGCCTATTGGCCGCAGCCTTCTCTGCCTGTAACTTGGCCCCAGAACCCTGATGGTGGGTCCTGGGGCTGGAGTGGCTGTTTCTTGATGTGGTGGAATGACACACCTCTGTGCGAGGAATGATGGCCCCAGACCCATGACAGTGGGTCCTGAAGCTAGAGTGGCAGCTTCTAGATACATATTGGCCACAGCCCTCCCTGCCAGTAACATAGGCCCCAGGACCCTGACGGTGGGTCCTGGGGCTGGAGTGGCTGTTTCTTTTTTTATATATATCTATGTATACACTAAATCTAACTGCTATTAATTATTCTAAAACCTATTGAAGTAAATGGAATATCCTAATAATTAACCACAAAGGCCTTGTCCTACAAACACACTGTATCTCTATCTATCTCTATAACTAGGCTAACTACTATGTATATCTATCTATCTATCTGTACAATATTACACAGGAGGAAACACACAGAACACAGGCAGTGGTACAAAACTGAAATGAAAATCAATCTAATAATAATCCTACTCTAAATCAATCCAAAACTTAATACAGGGGAATGGAATCAAGGATGGAATAAGATGCAGACGGAAAGAATTCAATGGAGGGGGGAGGGAGGAAGGAAGATTGAACACAGGGAGGGGTAAAAACAAAAAATAACTCCTAAATCTATCTAATATAATCTAAATAAATGATACTATGGAGGTAAATGGGTTGGATGGGTGAAATAGGAGGAGGATGGCAATGGATTAGGAATAGGAAGGAACAAAACTGCTGGGAGAGAGGGAGCCTTCTGAAACGCCTGCTATTCAGGAACAGTGACCAGCTAGAAGATCTTAGTTAACTTCTCAGGTACTGCAGGACTCAAGGGAGTACTGTCTAGTCCTGGTATCTCCAGGGGGCCCATCGCTGCTCTCAAAGGCAGCACCTGCTGGATCAACTGTTGTTAACGGGTTTGGTGCTGGGCAGTGAGGTCCTTCAGCAGCTAGTCATAAGAACCGGAGACTCCAAGCCTGGTGCAGGACCCAGGCTAGCAGTAGTAGCAGCGGCGGCGGAGCAGTCTGCAACTGTAGCCCTTTGGGAAGCTTATCTTTTCTCCATCTGTGATCCTGTGACTGGAGAGTGTCTCTGCCAGTGGTTTGCTTCTGGAAGACATTGTGAAGAATGTATGGTATGTAATGTGGCTACAGGAATCTGAAAGGCTTCCGCGCTCCACCCCCTCCCCCATGTGAGCGGCCTCCGCCCGGGAGGAGCGGCGGCTCTGAGAGCCGAACTTAGCCACAGCCAGGGTGAGTGACTGAGAAGGGAACAGACAGAGCCATCAACTGTGAAGTGACTAGAGCAGCGCAGTGGCAGGGCTTCGTGGAGGCATGTTGCCCCAAATTGCTGAGATTACTGAGCAGAGAGTGCTCCGGGCCTCTGGTGAGGAGTTCCAGCTGTGACTAATGCGACGCCTGATAGCCGGGAGGTTAGTCTTTCTTGTGTGCACGGCCTTAGGCGTCGGCCAGGGCAGGGCCGGTCTGCCCCCGTGTTTTATCTTTGGAGGGATGGAAAGGAAAAGGAGCGGGGAAGTGTTGTCAATGACCCCGGAGGAAGAACTACCAGTGAAGATCATCAAGACTGCTGTAAGAGGGGAGGCAAAAGAACCCATTCCCCTGCATAATCACTTTTCCTGCCTCGATGGTGACGATGGACAACGAGACACATTGGAGAATTCTTTTTCACAAGTACCCCCTAGCTCCCCCCCTGGTTCTGAGGGTACTTTTCAAGGTAAAAGGGGCAGCGACTCCAAAATCTACCTGCGAGGCAAACTAAGCTTATTGCTAGAACGGTGGAGGCGTTATTTGAGAGGATTAATGAAACAAGTAAGGAAGTTCGTATAGTTCAACAGCAGCTTCGTAATATAGCTGCTAGCCTTGAGGGCTTAAATCACCAGTGCAAGAGAGAAATGGGGAAGGAAGCTCAGCAGCCTGGCAGCAATTTGGGGGTGCCCAGAAGGACCTTCATTAGGCCACTACAAAGCCAGACTTATAAACATTTTATCATTGAGAAGCGAGAAATATGGAGGGGGGGGAGGAACATTTTGAGCTGCATAAACCTAGGTCTAAGGAGAATGTGGATCTTAAATTGGTCTCGTGGAATATAACTGGCCTTAAAGCTAAGCTGGCAGACCAGGATTGGGTGGATTTTTTGTTGGGCTTTGATATTATATGCTTCCAGGAGACATGGGTTAAGTCATCTGATGAGGTCCATTTACAACACTTTGCAGTATTTCTACGTGGAGGTCAGAAGTTCGGAACCAAGGGTTGTATTTCAGGTGGACTTGCCATGTGTGTTCTGGAGACAAAGGCCAAATATTTTACTCCTCTCTTTTCGTCAAGTCCAGAATTCCAGGTTGTACTCATTCGAGGTGATCCTCTGTGTACCAATCAGGCCGTTTTCAGACGAGTGTGGCGGCGCCCGCGCTTGTTTCTTAAAAAAGCCGGCAGCCCGTTCTACACGAGACGCTGCTGCCGAATACGCGCATGCGCGGCTGACGCGCATCCATTTCCGGGCGCGAACTGACCAGGTCGGCGATCGAGGCTGGTCATACGCGGCCGGAAATGGATGTGCGTCGGCCGCGCATGTGCGTATTTGGCGGCAGCGTCTCGTGTGGAACGGGCTGCCGGCTTTTTTGAAAACAAGTGCGGGCGCCGCTGCGCTCGTCTGAAAACGGCCTCAGTTTTTTATTTTTAACGTCTACATTCCTCCAGTGACTAGGGCTGTAGCGGAAAGTTGCAGCGGTAGCTAATTCTGCCGGAAACAGTATTTCCGCAATTAGTGGTACGGCATGACAGAGGCTTTCATTCCGCTAGTTTCATTCCGCTACTTCCGCAGTTCCGCTAATTTCACTCCGCTACTTCCACAGGCTTCACAAATAGCGGAAACATGCCATTTTCGCTACTTCTGCCATTCCGCCATTGCCATGAAATAGCGGAACAGCGGTTTTCTGACAGTTTCCGACAATTCCGCAATTTTCCCAATAGATTCCAAATTTGCAGAATGTCGGCAGAATTAGCGGAATGTCAGCAGAAAAGCCGCGGTGTGGTGTGGGCAATTCCAAAATGGTGGAATGGAATCGCGGCGCGGTAACAGCTGTTGCCGCATCAGCCCTACCAGTGACCTCTCCATATTATAAGACCGAGATATGGTTGGCACTGGAGGAAGAGATCATGAAACAGTTGGATCTCTTCCTGCGAGCTACAATAATTCTAGCAGGAGACTGGAATGTACATCTAGAAAGAGCACAGTAGAATTATGCATGGGACCTGGGGGATGAACAGGACAGGCTCCAGGGTGCAGGAATAAGATCTAAACATGTTGTAGTACTATTTAGAAAACTTATGGATAAACACAATCTAGTAGTCCTAAATGTCGACTCTGCTAATGGTCAAGGTGGAGGGTTTACTTTTATTGGCCATCTGGGCAAAAGTATAGTTGATATGATACTAGTTGAGGAATGGTCATGAACATGGTTTAGCCCTATAGAGCTACTTCTGAGAACAGAGAGTTATCATCAGGCTCTCTATACATAGATTCTCCATTATCCAGCAATATACTGATAGTAATACTGCACTGTTGGATACCTGCCTTATAATACCTAAACGGACCTTAGCTGGGTGGGCAGGACAGTTGCAGAGCTTTGCTGACTCAAATGAAACTAAACAGATAGTAACATCTATGCAGGCTGCCTTGGATGCGCAGTCTACTGTTGAAATTTATGATGGGTTTTTAGCGACTATTCAAGCATATACGACAACTAAGCAAAAAAAGGTTGCTAATATGTTTCAAAACCCATGATATGACTGTGAGTGTAGACGTACTAAGTCTAACTTAGCAACTTTAAAGAGGGTCTGGATTAAAGAACAAACCAAACCTCTTCATCAGAAGTATAAGCGCTGTAGAGTTGCTTATTTGGGACTTCTGAAGGAAAAACAAAGCAAATATTACATGGGAAAGTGGGCTAGAATGGCAGTAGACTGGACCATAGGTAACTCATGGGGATTTTGGTCAGCCCTGAACTCAATAATAAGACCACGGAGAACTGTGAGCAGTCCAGTAATCTCAAACACCACCTGGGAGGACTTCTTTTCAGAACTTTACAGGGACCATTTGGTACTGTGTACTGTCCAGCTTCAGGGACATCAGGGGGTCCCCATTTGTTAGCAGAGGGATGATTTTTCACCAGAGAAAATAATTCCAATTATTGGAGCTCTTAAATTAAACAAGGCAGCAGGTCCAGACTATGTAACTGCAGAAATGATGAAAGTTCTTCCAGGATGGTGGGTGGATATCTTGTCAGACGTATTCTATAAGACCAGAAGGGATCTCCAAATTCCTAAATCATGGAGGCAAAGCTATATAGTCCCCATCTTTAAAAAAGGGAGACTTCAAGATCCAGCTTGCTATCGTTCGATAAGCTTATTGTCTACAGTGGGCAAACTTTATGCAAAACTCTTGTTTAATCAGCTTAACCACTGGGTGGAAGAAGCTAAAGTTATTCCATCTGAGCAATTTGGCTTCAGGAAGGGAGCATCAACAATAGACTGCTGCTTTATTTTGCAGCACCTTATCCACAAATACTACAGGGTCAGGAAGGCCAAGCTGTATCTCGCCTTTGTGGACTTCACAAAGGCATTTGATACAGTACCAAGAGCTAGATTATGGGGAAAGCTGAGGGCCCTGGGCCTAAGGGACCATCTCCTGAACCCAATGATTCAGCTGTACTCTATGAATAAGGCTCGTATAAAGGTAGGACACACCTTGAGAAAACTTATAGCTATCGAGTGGGGAGTGTGCCAGGGCTGTGTCCTGGCACCCCTACTGTTTAGTCTATATGTTGTAGATCTTGTCGAGTATATCAAGTTAGCAGCTACTGATCCACCTAAGATTGGGGATGCACAAATTTGTATTCTCCAATTTGCCGACGACCTAGTACTTCTATCCCAAACTGAGATGGGGCTAAAGCGTACCATAAACCAATGTCATTGTTACTGTCTATCTAATGGGTTAGAAATCAACGCCTCTAAATCAAAGGTTATGGCATTGGGAAAAAGGAAGCTCCCCTTGCAATGGAAGACTGGATCGGGAAAACTCAAGTCGGTGAATTCTTTCACCTACTTGGGTGCTACCTTTACCAGCAGGAGGACTTGGAATACCCATATTCAGGAGATGACAGCCAAGGTTTCTAAGGCAGCTTATGCATTGGGAAAAGTTGTTAATATTTCCAAAGGAGTGGCCATCTCGTCCTTTCTAAGGGCCTATAGTGCCAAAATTCCTCCAATGGCATCCCTAAGCAGCAGACATTGGTTGCCAGGGCAGGCAGGCAGGCGGCATGGTATGAGCAGCAGGCAGGCAGACTGAGGGAGGGTTCAAGCTTTGCAACCTGGGCGGGCGGGCAGACAGGCAGTGTGGCATGAGAGACAGTAGAACAGGTGGACTTGGGCAGGCTTTGAGCTAGGCAACCTGGATGGGAAGACATGCACCTGGGCATGGGAGGCAGGAAGGCGGACTTAGGCATGCTTTGAGCTTGACAGCAAGCTGGGTGGGCAGACAGGCAGTGTGGCATGAGAGGCAGTAGGTCAGGCAGGCTGGGACACTGGAAGCAGGACACTCAGATAGGCTAGCAAAGATTGTGCAGCATGAGAGAGCGAGAGCTAGTCAGCGTCACACAGGCAGACCGAGATCGTGTAGCCATAGGCCAACTGGTGGACTTACAGTTTGTTTCCCAATGCCAACCTGCATCATGAGGTCAGTTGGATAAGGTGACCGAGGCCGTCTAGTATGAGAGAGAGAGAGAGAGAGGCAGGGCGGATGCCAGGCATTGGAAGGGAGGAACAACACCTCAGCAGCACAGGAGCAGTAGCTCTAGCCCAGATTGAGGAGGAGGAGGAGCCCCATCCCAAGACTGCCCCTGGCATGGGATGACATGCGCCACTGCACCATCACTCCTTGTCCAGGGGCAGCTCGGGGGATCCCAGCAGCGGAAGGTTGACCTTTAGGAATAACAACTGCTCCACCAACTTGGCCCCCAGTCTCAGGCGGTACGGGGAGCAAATGTCCCCCACCACAGAGAACACCCACTCACTGGGGACACTGGTTGGTGGGCAGAACAGGATACCCTTGGCCACTTTCTACAGGGTCGGCCACACGTTGGCCTTGCCGGCCCAGTAGGCTAAGGGATCGCTGATGGGATCAATGCATGACTCCTCCTCCAGGTAGGTCTCCACTTCTGCTGAGACACCATCATACACCCTCTGGTAGCTCTGTGTGGGCACCACCTGCCCCACTGCCCTCAGCCACGCTGCTTGCCCTTTTGTGCTGCTGGTCCCCATGCTCCCCTGAGTGGACAGAACAGAGGAGGAGCTGCTGGCAGTAAGGGTCCTGCTGCTGCTGGAGGCAGGGATAGACCCAGATGGCTGAGGGTCGCTGCTCCTACTCCCACCATCCCCAGGGGCATCCCGCTGCATGGCCCGCTCTGCCTGCCTGACCTTATCGACCAGCATCCCCTTCTGGAGGCCATAGTGCGCACTTTCCCGTGCCATGCTGCCCTTGATCCTGGGGTCCAGCATGGTTGCCAGGACATATTCGTCCCGGCGCAGGAGGTCACCAAAGCGAGCGCTCAGGCCCGCCTTCAACTTGTCGGCTAGCTCCATCGCCTCGTCGCACATTCTCCTGCCCTGAGGGCCACGATCCCGCCCCACCGCCCCAAGAATCTCATCCAGGCTGCTGTGGAGACTATGCACCAGCGGGGTCACCTGGCTGAGGGTGGCAGTGGAGCTGCTCAGTGTCTCCGTGACGGCCAGGAATGGTCTCAGGACAGAGACGGTTTGGGATATAATATCCCATTCCTCCCTGTTGTACCCTGGAGGTGACTCGATGTCTGTCTCCAGTTCCACCTGATGCAGGGCGGCTTTCTGTTCAAGAAGCCGCTCCAGCATCAGGAAGGTGGAGTTCCACCGGGTGGAGACATCCTGGATCAGGGTGTGCACCGGGGACCCTTGCTCAGCCTGCTTCTCCCGGAGGAGTTCGCTGCCCTTCACGCTGCGGTTGAAGAAGCCCGCCAGCTTCCTCCCCCGCTCGACCAGGGAGCTAAGGGTGCCTGGCCCAATGCCTTTATCACCCAAGCCCAGAGCGTCCTTCACCACCAGGTGGAGGGTGTGTGCGGCGCAAGGGATACTCGTGAACCCCCCGTCACGGACTGCCTTAAGCATATTGGCCGCGTTGTCCGTGACCACACACCCCTTGGTGAAGGCCACGCCTGGCGTGAGCCACTCCCTCACCATGGTGGTCAGGGCTGCCTCTACCTTCCTTGCGGTGTGGGAGCTGTCCATAACTTGGGACTGAAGCAGGGCCCACCTATACCCTGCTTCAGGTCCCCTCCTGCCACTGCCAAGCACTGCCTTTGCGTCCTGCCACCAGTGTGCAGTCACTGCCAGGTAGGCATGCTGGGCGTTCCTGGAGGACCACAGGTCCGTGGTGAAGTGGACCGTTGCCCCCCCAGCCCCTGCAAGCTGCTCCCTCACCCGCTCCTTCAAAGCCCTATATAACTGTGGGACCACAGTCCGACTCAGGGCGGAGCGGGAAGGAAGCTTAAAGTTGGGAGCCAGGAACGCAAGCAGACGCTGGAAGCCCTTGTCCTCCACAATGGAGAAGGGCTGGCCATCCAGGGCAATCATCTCGGCAACCAGGCGCTTGCCTTTTTCCTGGAAGCCTGTGCCACGGCGCCCTGCCGATGGCCTCGACACATCGCCCCACCCCATCTCCTCCATGGTGGACTGGCGGTGCTGCTGGGGAGGCTCCTGCAGTTTTTCTGCCCCCATAATGCTCCTGCTGCTGGTAGAGGCAGCAGCAGTAGCTGCAGAACGCTGGCCCGCTGAATGGGCCGGGCGACTGGCCGCTGGAGTCGGGAACCCGCTGGCATCCACTTCGCCTGCCTTCCCGCTCAGCAACACAGCACTGTGGCATGCCTTCAGGTGCCTGGCCATTGCAGTTGTGCCAAGGTTGGCAAGCGCCCGCCCACGCTTCACCACCTTTTGGCACAGCGTGCACTGCACCTCTCTGGGATCATCTGCCCTCACCTGCTTAAAATGCTCCCAGACAGTGGATTTTTTTCCCCCTCCTGCTGCCTTCTTGCCCGCCCCGGCAGACGTGCTGCTGCCAGTGCTGCTGGGAGAGGGAGAACTTTGTGGCACTGGTGGTGATGCAGCTCTGGGAGGAGGAGGGTCAGACATTGCCTCATGGACATAGATATCCTCTGCGGCACTAGTGTCACTGACTGCTGCCTCTTCCTCACTGTCCCCAGCGATCATGGCGATGTCCCCAGAAGGGGAGTACTGGGACCCGGAGGGTAGACTGCCCGTGCCCGCCATGCTGCTGGCACTCTCCCTGTGCCCCCCTCTGTGGCTGCTAGTGCTGCTGCAGCTGCCGCTGCTGCCACTCCTCCTCTCCCAGTCCCTAGTACTGGCATTGCCCGGGGATCGGGCCCTGCCTCTAGCAGCCGGGGTGGGATCCACCAGCTCTGGAATGCTGGGGATCGCCTCGACAGTGGGGGACATTGGTGGGCCTGAGGCTAGACTGCCCGTGCCCGCCATGCTGCTGGCACTCTCCCTATGCCCCCCTCTATAGCTGCTAGTGCTGCTGCTATTCCTCTCCCTAGTGACATTGCCTGGGGATCGGGCCCTGCCTCTAGCAGCCGGGGTGGGATCCACCACCTCTGAACTGCTGGGGATCGCCTCGACAGTGGGGGACATTGGTGGCCCTGTAGGAACATTGCAAGCAGCCCCAGCACCTGATCCAGCACCACCAGCAGCAGAGACAGACACAGCCTCAAGTCCTGCAGGTCTTCCAGTGACCAGCGTGGCAGTGAAGGAGGGCACTGCCAGGAGGCGATGCTGAGCCGCTGAAGCCTGTTGCTCTAACGCAGGCCTGCTGAGTTTGGGGCATGGTGATGTGCTTGAGCTACTGCTGCTGCCAGCTGCCAGTCCCCTGACACAGCCCCTTCTGCCTCTGGCACGTGCCCCATTGGCTCCCCTACGGGCAGCAGACTGGCCTCTCGTTCCCTTCTCCATTTCTCCCTCCAAAATCATGTTTTTATATTGTTTTTTTAATTTAAAAAAATAAATAAAAATAAAAATTTAATCTAATATTATATCTATCTATCTATCTATCTACATTAAATCTAACTGCTATGAGGAGCCCTACTCACCATCCAGCCACCTGTTCCTGCTGGGCTGGCTCCACTGCTGGGCTGCAGCTTCGGGAGACTTCAGGACACCTGTAGGGAGAAAAGAAGAGGAGGTGTGTGAGCGGGGGATTCTTCCATCTGGGTACCGCCCCCCACTTACCTGCCCTCCCCCCCAGCCAGACCACCCAAAGCCGGGGCGGGGCCATTTAAGGACGCCACCTGCAGCTGTGCCGCAGGCTGCAAGCCAGCGGCCGTGGCCAAAGGGTGCAGCCCTTTGGGGCCCTTCGGGGTTTGCCGGGGTATAGGGGGTTCAAAGTCTCGCTGGGCCCAGTGCGTGTATGTAACTTAGGCTGGTGGCGTTAGGTGCCAGGGTGGGTTGTTTGCCTGTGGTTTAGGGCGGGGTATTGGGGAATTTGTTGGCTAGTATTCATTATGGGGGCAGAAGGGCTTCTAAGAAAGCTACCCATCAAATGGAACCTCCCACTGTGGACCTGCCCCAAGAATTGCAACAATGGCTGGACAGGTATTATTCCCTCCGTTCCCATCATTCAGTGCCTGTAGAAGGAGTACTGACTCACCCCACTGAATTGGCTATGACCTGGGGCCCAAATGTCTCACCATATTTCGATGAGGACCACCTGAAGGTTAGCCATTGCGATCCAGAACTGTGTTGCTTGGACCCTTTAGTCACTCATGGGCCTGACTTATCTGCCACGTCCAGTTCTGCGCACTTATCGGACTGTTGCCGCCTTGATCGAATTGAGAAATCTTGTGTGGCCATGGGGGAGCTAGTCAATTCTTTATTGAGTAAATTAGTGATTTAGTCAGCTTGACTCAGGGGCAGCAGGGTTTGTTAAATTCAGTTTTGCAACAGTTGATTGGAAGGGAGTGGGTTGGGCCTGGGGTAACCCATAAGGGATTGGGTATTTTAAGTGAAGATCTCCCACAGTTGGCTCCCATGGTGCCCCCCAGCCCGTATGATGGTTTAGAGGATGGGTTGTGTGCTGAGGAGTTATATCCTCGGGCCCAAATTGGGGGGAATCTGGGTTCTTGCAGGTCCAAATCAGTTCCGGTTTTGGGGGTGGTGGTATTCAGGATTTACCCCTTACCTAATGGTCATCTACCTTCCTGGAATACTAAACATGCAGTGGCCTACCACTTGGAAACTATCTTAGGTTGGGTGCCGTTTGGGGTAATTGACTCAGTTCAGGTTTTGCCCTCATATGGGTGCATACATAGGTTAGTGGTACATTTCTATTGCCCCACCTTTGCCTATAGGGTTTTGGATCAGGCTCACTTGTTGACTGCCTGGGGTATATATGTGGGGGAGGTAGTTAAAGATCTGTCAACTGACCACCCCATCCCACCCCGCACCCCCACTTACAAGAGTGGGGGGTGGAGCTCAGTACCAGGTATCCAGTGGCACTGGAGGTATGGCTGCCAGGGCAATGGGGGAGGGGGGTTGGTGGTCGGTTCACCAAAGAAAGTTTAGAGCATATTAATAAGCAGCCACAAAATTCTCCCGAAGAGTGGTCTTTGGAGGGGGTCACAGAGGGGGGCTTGTTAGCTGCCCCCTCTGAGGAAGGGTTGAGACCTGTGATGGATGGTGGGGTTGGGTGTGAGCCTGTGGGAATTGAGGAACAAACTAAGCTTACAGTTGCGAGGCGGAAACAGGCAGTTCCTATCATCCTAGATCAATTGTCTCATTTTAGGTTAGTTCCCGAATCAGGAATAGCTCACACTCCCAGTCTTCTGGGGGTATCCCAATAGCTGGGCGGGGCTGGGGTCCCAGGTGGGATTCGAGAGTCAGTGAAGCCAGAACTTGATTGGAAGTGCTGGTGCTGGCCCATGAATCCCACCATAAATTTCAATAGTGAGTACATAGGTATTAGTGGGCTGGCTGTCTGCAATGTAATTTTGACTATTTCCTTAGGATTGAGGTTTTTATGCAGGCATAGGGTTGTTATTGGGTTATTGCGAGTCCTGGGCTTAGTTATTATTATAGTGTTTCTACTATTTCATGCCTATCCTTTTGGTTTTTTATAGGATGGGTTGGAACCTGTGGGAAGGTTTTACTTATTTGTTATTTTCTCAGATATTTCGATGGACAATTAGGAGTTTCATTGATTAATGGATAAATACTCCAGGAGAGAGGGGGTAGGGGGTTAGAATTGTATGCTGGCTCTTTGTAAGGAATTTTTGGGGAGTGTGGTATCCTTAGGGGTAAAATCATGCCCCCCTTGTCCCTCTGCCTGCTTGCCTGCCTCGTCATCTCTCACCTGCCCCCCCCTTGTCCCTCTGCCTGTCCCCTATCTGCTTAGAAAGGAGATATCAATTTATAAAATTGTGAACGGGGTGCATGTGTGTGTGTGAGGGGTGGGGAGAAAATACAGTACAGAGCTATTACCATTTTAGGGCTTTTTTGGTGAATGGGGCAAAGTGACTTGTAAGAACTGCCCTACTGGATCACTGTCTGTTTAGCCCAGTATCCCGTCTGACAGTAGCCAGCACTGGTTGCTTCAGGGAAGTGGAACACAGGGTCATAAACAGAATGATACGTTCCCAGCCAGTTGTAAACATTTGCATCAAAAGGTTTGTTACCCAAAGCTACCCTTTTTGTTTTTTGTATAGAGAAATGCTAGATTGCCAGTTTACAGGGATATTTTGGGGTTACTACACTGTGTTCGGAGACTGCTTTAAAATGTTCATTTTGTTCTGACCTAAAAATCCTGAAAAGGTTGAGTCTGTATTCATGCAAGATGCTTAGTACATAACACCTCCCCCCCCTTCTGCTTTATTTTTTAATATAGGAAAGGATTAGGTTGCAGGATACACTGGGTACATTGCACATTAATTCCCCAAACCCCAGTGCCCACCTGTTCCACCCCCAAAAAACCCAGTGCCCCCAGCCTGAGATTTAACTGCTAGTACTGAGATTTTTGGTGTTTTCAAAATGTTAGAAATGTGATGCTTGTGATAAAATGGAGGTTTTCAAATTCTGAGATTTAACTGTTAGTCCTGTAATTGTTAGGTATTTTCAAAGTGTTAGAAATGTGATGCTTGTGATAACTGAGGTTTTGAAGTCCTGAGACTTAACCGTTAGTCTTGTGACTAATACCAGCCCTGTCTTGTGATTTAACATTTCTCAGCATGACCTTCTTGTTAAACAGCGGTTTATAAATTAACAGTACATGTAACAGACTGATTTCTATAAATGTCAGTCCATGTTTGATCCCTCTCTGGTCATGTGTGATCCTATGTTCCTTTTTGCGACTGTGGTCATTGGTATGTGTCATCCTTCTTGCTTCCGTGTTAGCAGACAGATTTGCTGCTTGCCTTTGCTGTGTTGCGCTTGTCCCTTTTAAGTCTGTCTGGTATTACCTGTCTCTTAAACTAAGTCAGGAAGTCTTTGACATTTGTGCTGTTGTTACTAAACGTGAACGTGCTTGTGTGATCAGGTATTTTTAATAGCATGCAGCTATTTTGATGTGGCCCTTTGATGAGGTTTTGTATGTTTTAAATATGTGAACAGGATTTTTTTATCCTGCTGTGGCACTACCACTGATGGAGAAAAAGAGAGTTGTCCTACTGGAGTCCCATCCACTTACTGGACGAGATGCTATTGTAGGAGGGTTCTCTCAGTCTCCAAGTAGCAGAGTTTTACTCAGCAGCAAGGAATGACGCCTTAATGTAGGATATAATGTAGATATTTGAAGTTTAGTATCAGTTCTGCCCTTAGTCTTCATTTTGCTAAGCTAAACACAGGGCCTGTGGAATACTAGTGCAGCTGCTGTAGGAATGAAGAAGCCTTACTGTAGGATGCATAGCAAGGGACAGAGTGATTTTGGGTTGGGGGCCACTGAGCCCAAAATGGAGTGATTTGGGGATCCATAGCACTGAAATGAGGGTCAGTATCCCCACCAGTGGCAGTCTCCCCCCTGCCAGCCCCCCATAACCTTCCACTCACCCCTGGCAGGCTGCTGAGGATCTGAGTCTGGGGACTCAGCTGCGCTAGGCCTCAAATCTGGTGCACTATGCCTGCCCCAAGCCACGCCCCCAAGCCATGCCCCCAAGCCATGCCCCCTTGGCCCATTTCCGGCCCACCGGCGGCAAAGCCGCCAGCACAGGACCACTAAGACTACATTTTCCTGGGCCACTTTGATTTCCCAATCCGCCCCTGCTCCAAGCCTCTCCACCCCTGGTGTCTGTAAGTCTGCTCCTCAGCTGACTCCCCCTCCCTGACATGTTTTGCCTTCCTGTGACATGTTTTTGCAACCCGAACTCAACCGAACACGATCCGAACTGACCGAACTGTTCAGTCATTTCGACGTTCGGAATAGATTTTGGTTCAGTCAGTTTGGGTTCGATCATCCGAACAAGCCGAGTTCAGGCCGAATTTCGAACTTCCGAACCGCGTTCGCCCATCCCTGTCATTTAGATGCCCAGACACCCAGACTTGTAAGATCCTGTTGCAGTTCTTTGCAGTCTGCTCATTTTTTAACTACCTTGAATAACTTGGTGTCATCTGCAAATTTGATCACCTCACTCTTAATGCCCTTTTCCAGGTCATTAATGGATACATTAAACCGTACCAGTCTTCTCTGCAATGTCCTTTTTCTCCCTAAGCACCATTTCATCCCCTGGTCATCTACTGGCCCAACTGACTCTTTAGCAGGCATTCTGCTTCTGACGTACTTGTAAACGTTTTTATTATTAGTTTTAGTATTTTTAGCAAGTTGCTCCTGAAATTCCTTTTTGGCCTGCCTTATTAACTTTTTACATCTTTTTACATCTAATTTGGCAACGCTTATGCTCTTCTATTTATTCTCTGGGACTCTCTTTCAATTTTTTAAAGGACGCCTTTTTGGCTCCAATAGCCGCCTTCACCTCACCATTTAGCTACACAGGCAGACGTTTGGTCCTCTTCCTACCTTTTTTGATTTGGGGAATACATTTAATCTGAGCTTTCAAGATGGTGTTTTTAAATAATCTTCACGCTACCTGTAGACAGTTAATTCTTGCAACTGTTCCTTTAAGTTTCCCTCTAACTAACTATTTGGAATGTGGGGGCAGCAGTGGCCAGGGAAAATGGCAGGGGGCAGGGAAGGGGCAAGGAAGGGGGGATCTAACAAATTAACGAGGAAGTAGCTCCGGTGCTCTGTTGTGCGGGACTGCCCTGCTTAGGAAGTGGCTCCATCAGGCCTCTGCCCATGCTGTCCAGCAAGCATGCTGGGGAGACTGACCTGCCCAGGAAGTGGCTTCAGAGTGCCTCTGCCCATGCTGTCAGGGAGAGTGCTAGAAGATGTAGTCCACACTACATAGAGCCTCCCTTTAATTCCTTGTTGTTTGCATGGATGTCTCACATGCAGCAGTTGAGTGTTTTCCCTCTCCAGTCTCCACATGGCTAATGTGTCTAAAGACATTGGGTGGTGTGTTAACATATACACACACCAAAGGGTTCTATACTTCACAATAAATTGTATATTAGATATTTGTATACCTAATATCATTGTTACCGATTTGTACAAACAAAAGGTACACAAAGTCCATGAATTATTCAAAATATCAATAAACTTTATTGCGTGACCTTCAGTCATTGCAAATAATAATAATCATAAAAATACATACATACAGTAAACACAAAATGCATCAGTATAAAACTTCTATTACAGAACACCTACTATATCCCCGCAGAAGAGTCTGTTAAAGCTACTCACAACTCCAAGGGAGTGTTTTTCAGAAACCGAGCTCTCAATTGTACAGCACTCAGCAAGAATCTCGCTACATCACGGGTGATATGTAAATTATTGCTATTTAACAACAGGGCTAATAATACTTGATCATCTCTCCCTGGAAACCTCGCCAAAATAGGAGCAAGGAATTCCTGCCGAGGACCGTCATACAGATGGCAATATAATATTATGTGCCCTATGGTCTCCATACCTATGTTATCGAATGGGCATAATCGGTCTAAGTAAGGGATCCCCAGAATCCTACCCTCAAGGACTCTGAAGGGAAAGGCATTGAAACGGGCACTAGCCAGAAGCTGCTTGGCTCTACCAGAAATAGGGGCAGTTAGGTAAAAGGCAACCTGGCCCATATCAGGGACATAGGTCAAGTACTCTCGAACATGAGGGGATCCCCGAACTCCTGCAAGCTCAGTCTGGCAGCCTATATCCCTTACCCGTGTCAAGACTTCACTCCTGCATGTGTCCGGCAGCTTATGGCTAAGGTAATCCAAGGACATACCCATCTCGTCCAGCTGGGCAATAACCTTCAGGGACCAACGATCCCAGAAGGGATCCTTGAGCATAGCCTTTAATAGACTGGAGCCCTGTCCTGCTTGTAATTTGTAATTTGAGCCAGAAAGCCAGGGCAGCTTCTTTAGCTACCTGTGTCCATGGTTTCTGTCCCAACTCAGCCCGAATTGCTGACATGGGGGTCCATCTTGGGGCCCCCAAAAGTCTCTGCAAAAATCTTGATTGTACTCTATCGACAGAACTGGAATGTAAAGGGGCCCATAACTCAGCCCCATACAATAGTTGGGCCCTAACTTTACTATTGTACACCTGCAGAGCCTGAAGAACTGCAGGCCTTCCCTGCTTGGCAAAAAGCCTGGTGATTGATTGGGCAGTTGCCTGTGCCAGTCTCGTCGCCCTGGTAACATGTTTCCTGCCATGAATATCCATGTGGCTAATGTTGTGTCTAAAGACATTGGATGGTGTGTTAACATGACAGCCATTTCTGGTCTGTATGCCCCAATTCCTCCCTGTCTGCTTGAATCCTCCACATAATGTCGCTACCGAATAGCTCATTCCTTGTTTCTCACCGTCTTTCTGAGTCACTACATGAAGACCTGTTGTTGATGAAGGGTGTTTTCAGATGTGACGATAGCACACATTTCCATGCTTCGCGGAACCACTCGGCTGCGAGCACGAGATACATCCAATAGGCAGCTGACCTGTCCTGCTCCATGGTGGTGGGGCCCATGGGGGGGACGGGACCAGTTATACAGGGCCTCTGATGGCAGGGCTGTCCGGGGGGTGGGCCCCTAGGTGGCCATGTCCCCCCCAAGGGGGGGCCGGGGTATGCATGCATGCAATTGGGTGCACCAGCAGGCAGGGCACCTGGCCTCGCCCCTGCACAGGCGCACGGGTCTGCGTGCTCCCTGGACAGCTGCATTCCATCAGCCATCTCCACCACCACACCACCCCCCTCCCCCCACTGTTTGATCCAGGATGGCCTTGGAGGTGCGATTAGCCAGACAGCGTGAGCGCTATTGTGTTCTGCAGCTGTGTCAGGTCCACACCCCACGCCTCACTCTGTTGTGCTACAATGTTGCGGTCAGCAGCCACTTTCCCTGGCCTTGGGACCCCTCGGAGGCCCTCCTGGGCCTGGGGTGTGTGTGTGTGCCCCCCTGTCCAATGTGTTATTCTCCCTGTCATGCCAGATCATGGCTGGTTGCCCGTCCATGGGGCTCCCGCTCCCCGGCCCCCATGGGGCCCCCCATATCTGGACCTTCCGCGAGACCATGTCTCTTTGCGACCTGTGGCATACCCCAGCCGTGCACCTGCTCCTGGGCACCCCGGGCAGCCGTGCGGGTGCCTTTGAGAGCTTGAGCTCTGGACTTTGCTACTTCGGCTATGAGGCGAGTGCTCGTGATTGCCGGCTGCATACGGAGACCCTGGGGCTGGTTCGCTTCCCTGAAGGGCGCATCCCAGACAAGCGGTGTTCGCATGTGCCCTGGTGCGGGGCTGAGACCGTTTCTGCGCTGGTTGTGTGCGGGCTGAGTGCCTAGATGGAGTGCCTTGCTGAGGGTGGCCCTGCCTTGGCCGTGTCCTACTTTGCCTGTGTTCACGGGATGCGTGGGTACCAGCGCACCCATGCGGTGGTGTACCACCGGCTGCTGGAGCTGGGACATCTTCCTTGGCCCCCTTCTGCAGCTTGCTATGTGTTGTAGCCTTCTGGGGTGGAGATGTCGGCCCTGTTGGGGATGTGGTCCCGTGTGGACGTCCAGCTGGGTCTCTCCATGCCTGATTCCTTCGAGGCCTACTACCTGATCGCCCACCACATGTCCGTGCAGGGGTACCACCGGGGCTTGATCCATTGGCCCCACCTGGTTCACTGGGTGGGGCACCCGGGCCCTGGGCCCGCGGTGGCCCCCAGCGGCAGCCTGTGACTCCCTGTGCTCCTCCCGGCCCCCCCAGTGTCCTGCCCCCGTGTGGGCCCCCGCCCTGGTCCAGGGGGGCGGTCCCCGCTGGCTGCTCCCGCCCTGATGTGTCTGCCGTGCTGTGGTGCAGCCTGCTTCGTGGGGTGCTGCTACCCCTGCCTGTGTCCCTGGGCCCCCTCCGGGCCCCACCCCCCAGTCTGACTGCACACCCTGGGCTCCCCTCCGCAGTTGCCTTCCCTGGTGCCGGGTTGCGGCACTCTGTGTGGCCTCTCTGACCCGCCTGTATCCAGCTACCTGCCCGTACCCGCTGGCGCTGCCCCCTGCTGCATGCCCCCCCTCCCTCTTGGGTGCTTGTGTGACCTGGGGGTTCTGCGCCCCCTGACTGGGCCGCAGTGCTTCCTTTGGGGGGGTGCATGTTCTTGGACCTGCAGCACTGCTCTGCCTGTCCTGACTGCCCTCCATCTGCCCCTCTGTGGCTGTGGGGTCTCCGTGTTCCTCCTGGACCATCTCTGCCCGGCTCGCTGTGCACTGCAGGCCCCCATCGTGCCTTGTTCCCGGGGTCTTGGGCCCCCCCTTTCCGAGACTGCCTGTGTTGCTGTGGGGGTGCCCATGTGGACTGTGCTGGTGTGGGGGTGGGGGTTGCTGCTGCCTGTGTCCTGCCCTGCCCCTTTGCGGTTCCCCCCTGTTCCGTGTTGCCCCCCCCTGCTCCCATTGTGCCTTGTGTGTTTTCTGGGCGCCCATGTCCCCGTTCCCTTCCATTCCCTTGTGTGTGTTTGTGTGTGTGTGTGTGTGCCCGGGCGTGTGGTCATTCTGTGTGTCCCGCTGTGCCTTCACTGTCTGTGTGCCTGGTGTGTGTGGTACCTGTCAGCCTCTTCTCCCTCTTCCCCCCTCCCTTCCCATTTCCCTTGTGTGGGCGTTCCCTTGTGTGCCTTCTGGCTTCGTTTGCCCTCCGGCGGCCATGTCTGTGTCCCGCCCCTGCCCGGTGTCTTCTGGGAGTTTTGACCACGGCTGGGGATCAGCGTCACGTCTGTTTTGCTGCCCCGATCTGTGATGTGTCGGCCCGATTCCTGGCCGTGGTACTGGCCCCATCACATCTGTTTGGGGCTTTTATTCGCCCCGGGGGGTGGTTGTTTTGTTCGCCCCCACCGGGAATCGACTGTGGTGAACCGCTCGGCCATAACGTCTGAAATCACCCATAGAAAACAAAATCAGGGTTCTGCAAAGGGGTGTCTTTAAGATCAATTCGGGGCATGGTAAGGTGTGCAGTTACAATCAAACAATCATGGGGTTCACCATCAAGCGAGGTAGGCAGTAATGAGGCATGATTGACGACTGGGCAACGGGTGAGAGTGATGTGACCCGCTGACAACAAAAGAATTTCATATTTTGTTAGGCGTGCATTTGACAAGTGCTGTGTTTTTGTTTTCAACAATAAGGTTGAAACAGCATGGGGAACAGACACTGTGAGTGGGGAACCTAAGACCAGAGTCTCTGAATTTTCAACTAAGGTAGCTGCAGCTGCAACAGCATGAAGACAGGGTGGGAGTCCTCCAGCCACTGAATCTAGGGCAGTACTATAGCAGGCAATAGGTCGGTGTTTCTGTGAGGACCCCTAATGCAAACCCATCCTTTTTATGGCAATACAGTGTAAAAGGTTTAGAATAATTAGGCAATCCAAGCACAGGTGCACTGGAAAGTGCTTGCTTAATGGAGGTAAAAGCTTGTTCTGCCTCGGCGGACCAAGGAAGAGGCTCTGGAGTCTCAAGCTGTGTGAGTTCCAGCAAAGGCTTAACAATAGGGTCATAGCCCACGATCCATTGGTGGCAATAGCCTGTCATGCCTATGAAAGTCCTAATTAGTGATACAGTAGTGGGTTTAGGAACCTGCAAAATAGACTGAACACAATTTCTAGAAAGATGGCATTCACCAGCAGAAATATCATGGCCTAAATAGTGAACTTGGGGTAAATAAAATTGCAATTTTTCTTTAGAGACTTTATGCCCCTTTTGAGCTAGTGCAGAAAATAAAATCAAAGAATCTTTTTTACAAGCTTCCAAAGAGCGGGAAATCATCAATCAGTCATCTACATATTGAATCAAAACAGATTTTTCTGTAAAAACCACATCATCTAAATCTTTCTTTAAATTTTGGGGAAAGAGAGAGGGAGATTCAGTGTAACCTTGAGGCAATCTTGTCCAAGTATATTGGAGTCCCTGGTATGTAAAGGTAAAAAGGAACTGGCTGTCAGAGTGTATAGGAATAGAAAAAAAAGCAGAACACAAATCTACAACAGTGAAATATTTGGAGTTTGGTGGAATGAAAGAAAATTGTAGCCAGATTAGGGACAACGGGAAAAGTAGGTATAACAACAGAACTAACAGCTCTTAAGTCCTGCACAAAATGGTAGACAGTCTTTCCTGGTTTCTTAACAGGAAGAATTGGGGTATTGCAGGGACTTTGAGTAGGCACAATGATTCCTTGTTTCAAAAGAGACACCATAACAGGGTGTATGCCTTCTTCAGCCTCGTGTTGTAGAAAATATTGAGGAACTCTAGGCAAGGATTTAGTAGGATTTAACCTAATTCTTGCAGGTTCTGCCATTTTAATTTCCCCAACTTCATTAGCATGTTGAGACCACAAAAGAGGCGGGACAGCTAATAAAATTTCCCACTGAACCTCAGATAATTCAGAGTCTTGTTTGCTCTCTGGAATTTCAAACATAAGTGCTAGCACAGCAAGCTCATTTTCACATGGAATGTCTAAATAAACTCCATCTGGTGAACAGTAAATAGTACAACCAAGTTTACAAAGCAAATCTCTACCTAACAGATTAACTGGAGAGGAAGAACTCAAAAGAAAAGCATGTTGGTCAGAAATAGGACCTAGGGAAACAGAAAGCGGTTCGAATACCGGGTGTGATACCGATTGATTGGAAATTCCTACAGCATTGACAATTTCAGCAGATAGGGGAGTAGAGGGAAAGTCCTAGACTTTCAGGGTGGACCTACTGGCTCCAGTGTCTACAAGGCATTCAGTTGCTTTCCCATCAATTAAACAAGACACAAAGGGAGCAGACTGGTCTATAGATAAAAGAGGTGCATTAATGAAGTTACTATTCCTCAGGCTGTCCTAATACGAGATCTGTGTTGGATTCTGGGGTAAGGGAGGAGGTGGTGGCTCAAATGTTGGTGGCTCGAATGGTCTCACCGACTGGCCAGGTCGATTAGGACATTCAGCTTTCCAATGGCCCATCTGTCCACAATAATGACAGGTGGAATTCCCTGGGACTAGGAAAGTTCCTTGTCCTCTGCCACGCCCCCTTCCTCTGAACCTTCCTCTATTAAATCCTCTCCCTCCCCTTCCTTGGGCTCTGTTGGAATCAAAGTACTGAATTCGGAGAGCCATTAATTTAGTTTCAGTGGTCTCTTTCTTCTTTTCTTGACAGGCAACACAATGATTTGCAATGGTAACAAGTTTAGTCAGAGGCTTAGTCTGCCACCCAATGGCAATAGCGTGAAGCTGCTCTTCGACATTTAGAAGGAGTCTGTGAACGAAAGCAGCAGCTACCACTTCCTGCGCATTTCAGGCTGCATCATTTATACCAGAGTGTCATTAAACACAATTTGTAAGCGGTCCATATAATCAGTAGTCTTCCAGGAACCTGCCGGGCACTTAGCTATCTGAGTCACGGCACCAAAGAACTGTGGAAGAAATCAAACAATACTCTGTGTTCTATAAGAGCCTGTCAGATATACTTTTATTGTTAACTAGCAATTGCCAGGAGAGTAGCTCAACAGACAAGGTTTCCCTTTTATATCAGAGCTCTCTGCCTCAAGCAGAATCCTAACAAATATTTATAGACACATCAAGTTACAAACAAGCAACAATAGTCCGCTGCGTCAAGAGAGAGAAAAAACTGCTGCCCAGACAGTTTATAGAAAAAAACTCTTTCCCCCACTCCTCCTTTTTTACCCATAAGATATGCAGTTCTGAACCAAAGCTCAAGGCTAATGATAAAAGCTTAAAGAGAAACAATGGAAACTTGCAGTGTCTTAGCAAAAGCAATATTGTATACTGGAAAATTTCCTAACTCTGTTCAGCTTTTCTTACCCAGAAGGTTCTGTTAACTACTTCTTTGACTAAAGTTTCTGGCCTAGCTCATAGGTTTCCACAAGGGTATATCTATCCATCTTACCTCTATCTATATCTGTAATCTATATCCATCTCTCTAATCTATTTACCTAAACCTATATCTATCTATATATGTACAGGGGGAGAAAGACAGGGGAAGGTAAAAGGTAAAATAAAGGGTATGAGGAAAGGTAAGGTATAACTGACGGCTGGGGAAGATTTCTAGTGCAAACACTAGGGATGGGCGAACAGATCGTGGTTCGGGTTCGGCCGTTCGTTTCGGCTGCGTTCGTTTCGTCCGTTCGTTTCGGCTGCGTTCGGTTCAGCAGTTCGGTTAGTTCGCCGGGTTCGGGTTCGGCCGTTCTGTTCGGCCGTTCTGTT
>QEPC01007671.1:548198-572523 GCA_003113815.1 Sphenodon punctatus | reverse complement strand
GGGAGAGACCTGTGTAAAAAGGGCCACATTCTCACAACTGTCTTACTTATACTATCTTAGGTAGGAATTTAGGATGTAAAGCAATATCTATTCTGTTTTGGAAAATCTGCAAATATGGCTCTGAAATTATTATGAATGCTATTTTACTAACTCTTCTTAATGAAGTTATTGCTAAAATGAATACGGTCTCATAGATAGAAATAGATAGATTTTCATGGCATAATGTGCTTAATAGACTGGCTGCATTTTGTGTGTGTTTGATAGCAGTGCCCCTAGGCCTGCCAGAGGGGGGGAGCATCTTGGCCAGGGGCCCATTGCACCCTAGCTGCACCCCTGCTAATGGCTAGTCTTTGCATGAATGTTCGCTCTCTGGTTGGAGAAAATGCCTTATACATTGCAAATTTAGTTTGCAGTAGAACTGTGTAGCATGTTCTGGAGGACAAGTAGAACTTCATGCTTCTGCTTTTGTGGTGTGCTAAAGACTTAACATAATACTGTTGGCTTGTGAAGGTTTGCTTTGCTGGCTCTGTGTTTGCATGTGCCCTGCTGGTGTTTTCCCTCCTCGCCCAAGCATGTGCAAAGGCAGTGGCCATTTTGTGGAGGCCCTCAATGGCCATGGCTACTCTTAGTTAAAATAGCCCCTTTGCTGTTTTCCACCTAAACTATCTGCTTTCTGTTTTTTGGCTGAGGGGACCAGAGGGCTTGGATGGAAGGGTTTCTAATCTTTGCTGGAATGTTCACTGCAGTTAAAGTGACCCCTTTGCAGTTCAGTTTCAGGGCTTTTCTGCAGCAAGAAGGCCATCATGCCACATCTTGGTTCACTAATAGCTAGTTTTTGCATGAATTTTCCCTCTCTGGTTGCAGCAGATGTCTTTCACATTGCAACAAAACTGCGTAGCATGTTTTGGGGACAAGTGAAAGTCCATGCTGATGCTTTTGTGGTGTGCTAAAGACTTTACATAATATTATTGGCTCAAGATGGTTTGTTTTGCTTGCTCTGTGTTTTCATGTGTACTGCTGGCTCTGTCTACCGTTGGCTAGGCTCCACCTACCGTTGGCCTGGCCCCTCCCACTTCTGGCCCTGCCCTGTGCCCCATCAGCCTTGAAACCCACCAGCCGCCACTCACGCATGAACACCCAGAAATCTGGGTATTCATGCATGGGTGCCGCCCTTGTAAATCCAGTGGCAGGTGTGCATTAGGCATGGGCGAACAGATCGCGGTTCGTGTTCGGCCGTTCGGTTCGGCCGCGATCGGTTCGTGTGTTCGCGTTCGGCCGTTCGGTTCGGCTGCGTTCGGTTCGTGTGTTCATGTTCGGTCGTTCGGTCGTACCGCGCGTTCGTGTTTGCCCGTTCGGTTCGGCTGTTCGTGTGTCGGCCGTTCGTGTTCGGTTGTTCGGGCAGGTTGTACGTTCGTGTTCGGCCGTTCGGTTCGTTCGCCATCGGGTTGTGCGTTCGTGTTCGGTCGTTCGGTGTTCGGGTGGTTCGCGCGTTCGCGTTCGGCCGGAAAAAAACAATGTTTTTTTATATATAATTTTTTATTATTTTTTTATTGAATTTTTTTATCAAATATTTTTTATATCTCTATATCTACACTAATAAACTAACTAACTACCTAACTAATAAATGTATTCTAAATTTCTAAATGCTATGAATAACTCCAACAAACCCTAAAGCTGAATCACAGTAAACTCACTCTATCAGTAAACCTTAAACTAAACTACTCAAACAAAAATGTATCGACCTAATCCTATCTATCTCTACCTATGAATTGAATATATGGGATGGGGGTTAGGGGGGCAATCACAAACAAGACAAGGAGGGGTACAAAACTGAAATGAAACCTAAATCAATCTATAAATAAATAATATACTACTACTCTAATGAATCAAAAAAACAGGGGAAGGGAATGGGGAGGGAATATTCAATGGAGGGGGGAGGGAAGGAGGAAGATTGAAGATTGAACACAGGGAGGGATAAAAACAAAAAATAACAACTAAATCTATCAAAGCTAATGTAAATAAATGAGAATATGGGGGTAGATGGGTTGGATGGGTGAAATAGGAGGAGGATGGCAATGGATTGGGGAGCTGGAAAATGCTGGGTGAGGGAGCCTTCTGAAACGCCTGCTGCTCAGGAACAGTGACTAGCTCAGAAGGTATTGGGAAGGGGGGAGGCAGACAGTTTTGTTTCTTGCTGCGCCCGCCTCAAATCAGCCCCATTGGCTCCGTGCAGCCTAGCCCGTGGCCAATCATAGACTGCCAAGCCAGTGGTCTGAGGCGAAAAGAGATGGTGATTCATCAGGCTGGCTGCTACTCCAAGCCACTCTCCACCCTCCACCCCTGGTGCCTGGAAGTCTGCTCCTAGCTGAGTCAAATGACTTCCCCCTCCCTGCTACATTTGGCCTTCCAGTGACCTGACAGAAGACCATGTTTTAGCCACCCGAACACAACCGAACGCGATTCGAATTGAACGAACTGTTCGGCCATTTCGTAGTTCGGTGTTCGGTTCCGTTCGGTGTGTTCGGCCATTTCGTAGTTCGGTGTTCGGTTCGGTTCGGTGTGTTCGCCATTTCGGTGTTCGGTGTTCGGTGTTCGGTCCGTTCGGTGCGTTCGTGTTCGTGTTCGTGTTCGGTTGTCCGAACAGGCCGAGTTCGGGCCGAACACCGAACTACCGAACCGCGTTCGCCCATCCCTAGTGTGCATGCATGCTCCTGTGCACATGCATGCACACCCACCTCCACTCATCCTCCACGCATGGACCAACTGGCGAAAATGGCAGTTTCTCCATGCATGTTGATGGGTGGAGGTGGGTATAGATGGATGTGTGCCTTTCTACAGCCTCCACTCACCCACCCATGGACCGTGATGCACACCAACCCCCCCCCCCGTGTAAAAAGGGCATCCCGTGTAAAAAGGGCCTAAATTACACTTGTTTTAAAGGTGCTTTTACGCTTAGGACAAAAGAGAACCAAGCTTTCCGTGATTCTTTAAAAGGAAAGCATTTGCAAATATGAAAAAAGTTTAAGCTGCTTATTTGGTAATGGAGTTCTTAAATATATGGTTCTGTGGGTCCAATTATATGTAAAGCTATTTACATATATATATCCATATTCACACTACAGAAGATTTCCAGTCATTTTAAAGTTAATCTACACAGCAATTAACACATGAGAAAAAAGGTAATTCCAACATGGACCATCTAAAATGCATTAGCTAAAACATGCTAAAATGGGTTGTATAGATAGGTTACCATGTATTTAAACACAGTCGGTCAAGGTAAACTCTCTGGAGTGTTAGCTGGTGTGTTTTACACACATAGCAGCCTGTCCAGATGGTAATTTTATCCTGTGTTCGTCAACACATCTTGAATATTATATGTAGGGTCCAGTGGATTCTGCATTTCCACCATTGCTGCTAATGGGGGAAACGTAGAATCCACAGGGCCCTGAATATGTTACGATCACGTCTCTTTTACTGTGTGTTTGACTCAGTGTGTAAATGAGTCATTACAATTTAAAGCTTCTGAATCTGCAACCTCACTTGCTTTATGCACATGGGAATCTCACCAAAGTCAAGAGGGATTATTTGTGTGCAAAATTAAAGACATATGGATGTGTTTAAAGAATCAGGGCTAGAGCTAATAGATCTCATGCATATTCTAGAATGAGTTTTAAAATTTTACAGTAAATAATTTGCTTTCGGTTAATGGGTACAAACTACTAAAAATACTTGACTGTCTTCTTACCTGCACAGGAGAGGCATTGGAATATACCCCCATGGTTATTGGGACAGAGAATTGTTCCATGAAGACAGGAAGTGTTCCCAGTTTCCCTGGGAATACGAAGTCAAACAGGGACCAGAGCTCCTTTAGGTTGTTTTGCATAGAGGAGCCAGACAAGATGATTCGATGGGGAGTGCGAAACTATTAACATAAAGCAAAACAACTTAGTAGAACAACATCTTCATGAGTCAGTTTGGAATGCATGATCCTGCCACTGAACGTATCCAAATTCATGTCAATGAAGTGCCATAGTGAAAAATAGCACTCCATGGAAGCCGTACATATGTCTTCTGAAATAAACATGACTGTAGGAGCACTTAAACAGGCCTGGAAGTTCATTTTAGCTTGCGCTGTCCCTTCCCATTATGGACATTTAAAAAAAAAACCTTTCACTATTTTTATTTTAAAACAAATCCTAAGAGAAATGGATTTGTTAATACTGCCATAATTTTCAGGCTTGGTAGGATTTCAAAGGTGTAGGTGATCCTACATATCTAATTTCTCACAAGAACTAGGTGTCTATGTGCTAATTTTACTTTTGAAAATCTACTCAAGTAACTACCGTAAGCAATTTTTAAGACAGGTATTTCTAAATATTCAAGCAAAATCTTGAGATATAGGCTTTTCTTCATACGGTTCAAGCCTGTGATTCTATGATGTAAGTAACATACGGCTTCCATGGATTTATGAATTTTTTAATTTTTATTTTCCCTCACTTATTTAATTATTTTCCTTCAAGCCATGGTAGATACTCCAATGAAGAACAGTGGTTTGCTTTCTGGTACAGGAGCTATTTGCATGTGAGTGTAACTGCAGCATTTGGGTTGCGGATTTTATGGCCTTCATCTAAAATCACGTAGTGCCAGTCGTATCGATTAATATTATCCTGCATCAGCCGAATGTAGGAATAGGAGGTGATTAGAATGACATGGCATGCTGCTATTTCACCACATTCTGCACCAGCCACGGCCTTCAAACAGATTCAAGGGCAGCCTACGCAGAGCACATTGCAGTAATCTAGCCTCATGGTGATGAAAGCATGGATGACAGTGGCCAGATCCAAGTCAGAAAGAAAAGGATGCAGCTTTCTCACCAGATGGAGTTGGTGAAAAGCGTTCCTGGCCACCGCTGCAACCTGACAATCCAGGTGCAGCAAGGGGTCCAAAAGCACACAAAGGCTGCGAACCTGATGGAACAGATGGGCCAGACCCTATCAATGACAGGTGTCCCAGCCCCCTCCAAGTCATAGGACTGGCCAACCATTATCACTTCAGTCTTGTCAGGATTTAGCTTCAATTAGCTCACCCACATCCAGTCCCTGACAGCAGTCAGGCATCAGGTAAGCACCAAGACTGCAGGACCTGGGTCAGATGAAAAAGAGTGGTAGAGTTGAGTATCATTAGCATAGTGATGACATTTCACCCCAAACCTTTGAATAATCTCATGCAGAGGCCTCAGATACACATTGAACAAGAGGGGGGACAGAACAGAACCCTGCGTGACAACACCACAGGGGAGGTTCCAACGGGATGACAAACAATTGCCCACCACCAGCGCCTGAGACCTCCATGACAGGAAAGAATGAAATCACTCAAAAGTGGTCCTGCGCACCCCTGCCAGGTCCTGCAGCTGTGTCAACACCACCTCATAATCAACTGTATTAAAAGCTGCTGAAAGATCTAACAACAAGGTAGAATTCCCCTTGTCCATCTCAAAGCTTAGATCATCGACCAAAACCATAAGTGCAGTGCCATACCTGGGATGAAAACCTGACTGAAATGAGTCCAGGAATCCGATAGCATTGATATGAGCCTGGAGCTAACGAGCAACCACCTGTTCAATAACCGTCCCTAAAAAGGGAAGGTTAGAGACAGACTGATACCTGGCCAGTGAGTCAGTGTCCAAAGATGGTTTCTTAGGCATGGGCCAGTTTTAAGGGTGCCCAACATTCTACCCTCCCAATGGGAGGTGTTGACCACCCCAGCCAACAGTGGCTCCAATGTCTCCTGGCCGGCTTTCACCAGTCAGAACAGGCAAGGATCTAGTTCACAAGTGGTTGCCCTCATCACCCCAACCAGCTCCCCCGCATAGGTCAGTGATACCAATTGAAACCAATCCAAATGAACAGGACAAGACTGAGCTTCCATAACCCTGAACTCTAACTCTGTAGTTGAAATGGCAGTGCCCACGTCATAGTGAATACGAGCGATTTTATCTGCAAAGTAATTAATAAAAAATGTCACAGCAGACTATGGATAATTCCATTTCCTGGCGGAGACAGGTGGGGTTAACCGGACCCATCACCAGATGGATAGCTCCACTGGACAAGACTTTGCAGACACTATGATAGTGGAGAAGAAAGCTTTCTTTGCCACCATCACAGCCACGGCATAGTCATTTAAAAATGATCTATGTTGCAGTCGGTCGACTGCAACACAAGTTGAGCACCACCTGCACTCTAACCGCGTACCCTACCACTTTAACCACCTCAGGTCCTCCATATACCACAGAGATCTGTGCTGATGAAGTGGTGGGAGCAGATGCCTGGGTGCAACCATGTCAATGGCCATGGTCAGGAGGTCACTCCACAAGACGGCCAGGTCAACGACAGAGCAACCATTAAGGTGAGTGGGTATGTCCCCCAGAGTGTTCTGGAAACCAATTGGATCCATCTGTCTCCATGGGCAGACCAACCTAACTCATCCACCACCCTGACAAGGGGATAGAAGGGCTGGAATCTGGGCCTTCAGGAGGTAATGATCCAACCATGACAACCATGTCATAAAACCACCCCCAATAATTGGAACCTGTTTCCAAGCTGGTGCAAGAAGTCAAATCCAATGTGTGTCCTGCCTCATGCATCAGGCCCAATATTATTTGGGATAGGCCCAAGGCGGTCATGGAGGCCTCAGTGTGTATGTTGAAATCACCCAAAACAATAAGCCTAGGTGATCTCAACACCACCTCCAATACCAGCTTGGCTAGAGCAGTCAGGGAATCAACTGTGCAGTGGGGTAGTTGGTACACCAAGAGGATCCCCAATCTATCCCCAGCCAAATGCAGCACAAGGTGGACACACTCTATGGCCATTTTTAGACAAATCTCTGAAATGCGCATTTTATGCGCATTTTACCAACATGCGCTTAACCCATTCCCCGGTCATGAAGCCGCAACTTGTTTTCAGACAACCGGGATCAGGTGCATTTCAAAGCAAGTGCATGCATGCCTGGTTCCATGAACATGTGCTTGCTCTGTTTACACCGCGGAAAGGAGACAGCCCGCGGCTCCAGCCAGCCAGCTGACCAATTACTTACAAGGACATCAGATGACACCTGAAGTCTCTGTGATAAGCTCGTCGGAGCTTGGACTTTTCAAGATGCAGCTAGGCTGAATGACATCCATGGTCAGAGATGAGACAAAACAAGAGAGTCGAGCAGCGGGACTGCTGGGCTGTCTCTGCTGCTGTTGCAAGGTCACACAGTTAAGGTCAGGCCTGGGCCTGGGGGCAGGTAGGCTCATGGTTGGGGGAGCTAAAGTTGGCTGTACTGCCCCAGCCGTTCCTTCTTGAGGCCAGATGGGGAGGGGGGTTCACTGATCTTGCTGCATCGGCTTCCCCTGTGTCCCCAGTTGACACTCCCCCCCCCCCCACCTGCAGCAGCTGCCTGTGTGGAGAGGGGAGGACCTTGGGGAACGTAGTGCAATACTTTGACTTGGGGGTGGTCAGCAGGAAATGTACCTCTCATGCCAGCAAAGCCCATTGGGCAGTGGGTATGAGAGGAGAGGAGACGTTTTGCTGCCCTGGAAGTAGCTGGAAAATGAGTGGTTTCTTGTGGGTTCATAGAGCACAGAAATGGAGACGATGTGGTTTAATTTATCCACGAAAGAAATTTAATGCAACTTTTTTTACTTAAAGTTACAGGTTGAATACATTAAACTTTGTCACTAACCACTGCTAACTGAATAGAGGGCAGGCTGGAGGTTTGGCGGGCAGATAAATAGACAGGTAATTTAAGGAATAGTGGTTGTCACGGAGAAACAGAGTCACACGCGTGTATCACGGGACTACATGTAGACTACAAGTCTGGTAAATATGGAATGCCAAAGGTTCCACATGTATGTAATGTTACAATACATGTAGACTACAAGCCTGACAAATATGTAATACAAAAGGTTCCACATGTATGTGATGTTAAAATGGAGAATCGTAAAATCCAGATCAGAGATGTAACACATGACAGGCTACAGGAAATACAAAGGGATAACAAAATGTGTATTGCAACTCTTGCCAGACAGCCCTGTTGACATTTAAGATGGGCCTTTGTGTTTGCCTGGGTTGGGACCCACGATTCCCCAAAAGTGAGAAGAGAGACAAAGACTATTTAAATGAGCCAGTAAGTCACCTAGAGATTCTTGCAGGCTCTTCCATTCCTACAGCCATCTTGAGAATTGATCTACATGTGAAAGCCTGCCTGCAGCAGCAGGCTGGAGAAACATGAGCAGAGAGACATGATTTTGCTCTTTACCAACTAAGAAGCCAGCGCCCAGCCATTCTACCTTTACGGCTGAGGAACAAGAAGCTTATGGAACTTTATAGGGTAAGATACGTAATTTAGGAACTCATCCAGTATAAGTTAGGAATGCGTTATGTTTACCTTTCATTTCTAATAACCACTCTGTATCAACTATCTTGCTTATGTAATCAATAAACTTACTTCTTATCTTTATGAAGAAGTCTCTGTGTCTAATATTGGAACACAAGTGAGCTACAAGAGCCCTCAAGCTCTTGCGAACCCAGAGAGTAAAGAGTCTGTAAACGGGAAGGATCGGGCCCTTGTGTGACAAAGGAGTTTCATTGTGGCACACTTGAATTAGCCAGAGAGAGAAACTAATTCAAGAGAACTGTGCACAAGGGAAACTGAGTCACTCAAACACGGTAAAGTGGGGGTGCGGACCCCCAAGCCCGTGACAGTGGTGTCTTCCCCCTCATATTGTTCCACCCATTCAACCAACTTCTCCTAACTCTGTATTCCAGCGTCATACCTTCCCTTGCGAATTGTGACTGAGATGGATCGCCAGGTTCTACAGGATCTGGCATTGATGAAGTGAATGATGCCAATGATGAAATCGACAGTCTTATTACTCAAATACATGTGGATCTAATGCGGGTAGGTAGTAAACATTGTGCACTACCACTTGAAGTTGCATTAACAGGAAATGTACTGAACATAAAGTACTGTCATAAGGAAAAGGGTGAAGCTTATCTGCAAAATCAGGGCTTGCAACAGACAAAACATGTTTCTGTTAGGGATGGACAAACGCGGTTCGGAAGTTCAGACCGAACTCGGTCTGTTCGGTTGACCGAACTGAACTTCCGAACTGAACTCGAATTTCAAACCAAACTAAACCAAATTTCCGAACTCCGTTCTGTTTGCCCATCCCATGGTAACCATGGCGGCCATGAATTCTCGCTCCGCCCCAACAAGGCCGGCATCGGCGAGAATGTTGAAGTCCCCCACAACCAAGGTCCTAGAGGAGCCCAGCACCACCTCCGAAACCAGCTCTGCTAGAGCGGCAAGGGATGCCGCCGGACAGGAAGGACTCCGGTATACCAGCAGCACCCCTAGCTTGCCCCTGGCCAAATTGAACACCACATGAAGGGCCTCAATACCCACAATCTCCTGGACTGGACACCTCCTAACAGGCCAGTCCTCTCTAAAAATAATCACTACACCACCTCCCCGGCCATCCGTGCAGGGCTGATGCTGCATGGCGTACCCGGCCAGAACGAGATCGGCCAAAGTTGGACTGGCCAGATTGTCCAGCCAGGTCTCCGTAATCCATTTGAGGTCCATGGTCCCATCCGAGATTATATCCCAGACAATTGGGGCCTTGTTAACAACGGACCTCACATTTAGCAACAGCAGCCCCCCACATGTGGACCTTGGACCCGGTTCCTCCCTCTCCCCCAGCGGGGGGATGGAAACCTGCACCTCCCTTAGGCACCTAGGTTCCCTAGGAGTGTGAGCCATCCTACCCCATGGACCATACTGTCCTCGCCCAAGAACCACCCCTATAGCCACACCCTCCCCCCCATCCACCACATCCTGGCCCCCCAAACCTGACTGCTCGGCCTGTGGCCTTCCCCCCCAACCTTCCCCCTAAGAACCTCCCCCCATCCCCCCTGACATCCTGCTGCCACCAGGGCCAGTAGGGACCATACCCCCCTGCCCGACTTCCTTCTTTCACCGGGATTGGGCCCACCACCAACAACAACCCTCCCAGCACTCCCCCTGCTGCCACCAGGGTCAGTCACCAGGATACCCTCCCCACCCCTCCTACACCCCCACCCTTCCTCCCTGATTTCATAAGTTGGAATAGTACATGAATTTGACCCTTTTGTCTTTTAGTAGCACATCAAAGTAAAGGGCTGTGCTGGGATGGGTGTGCAGGGCTGTGAGGGGGTTGGGGTGGAAGTAGGAGGCATGAGGGGGTTGGGGTGAAAGCAGGAGGTGTGCTGGGGTTGGGGTGGAAGCAGGAGGCATGAGGGGTTGGGGTGGAAACAGAAGGTGTGCTGGGGTTGCAGTGGAAGCAGGAGGCGTGTTGGGGTTGGGGTGTGGAGAGGATGGTGTGCTGGGGTTGGGGTGGAAGCAGGAGGCGTGAGGGGGTTGGGGTGTTAAGCAGGAGGTGTGCTGGGTTGGGGTGTTAAGCAGGAGGTGTGCTGGGGTTGGGGTGTGGAGAGGAAGGTGTGCTAGGGCTGGAGTGGAAGCAGGAAGCGTGAGGGGGTTGGAGTGTGAATGAAGCAGGAGGTGTTCTGGGGTTGGAGTGTGGAGCAGGAGGTGTGAAGGGTGTTGGGGCGAGTCAGGAGCAATGCGGGGTTAATAAAGGGAATTGTTCAGCCTGTCTGAGATGTGATGGGAAGGAACTGAGGTGGATGGAGCAGGGTGCTGATAAGGCGGGTGGGTTGGTTGGGGTGGTGGTGCCGGAGGATGGGATGAAACTATATGGTTGGAACGGGCCGAGAGGAACATGGGGGTGTGGGTTTTGCTAGTGGGAGCTTGAGGGCAGGGAGTGGTAGAGCCTACCACCACAAATCTTTGAGCACTGCTCCTGGGAGTTGCTTTGGATCTTCAGTCTCCTGTCCCTGGGCTGTCCTACCTCTGTCGTGTCCCACCCCACTGAGGACTTGCAGAAGTGGGTACTTGTGTGGACAGTGACATGCTTTCCTGGGAGATGGCCCAACCCTTCCCTTACAAATGGGACTAAGCGGCCAGTCTCTACCGTTCATGTCTGATAGGCAGGCGAAGTAGGTGGGGAAGGCAAACGGGCAATGACGACGTCAAAGAAAATGGCTCTGGAGTGGGGGAGGCTTGCACTGGATTGAGCCCTCAGTGAGGTGAAATGGCGGGAACAAGCTCCTATCACAACTCAATCGAGCCGGGGGTAGGAGACCCTCTCACAGCCACTCATATCACCCACACCCAAACATCCCTACCCCTGCACCACACATACTCAAACCTCCATACCTCACGCCGCTAGCTCAGAGCTTCAGTCTGAAATTGCTTCCACTTCGACATGCCTTCAACTGACCTGCACTCGGAAAAGAGCGCAAACAGAAAATGACTGTTGATGATCTGTGTGTGCATGCGTGTATGTCAATCACGTCTCTGAGCTGATGCGCGGGATAAGAGACATGAAGGTGGCTATTTGATTTAGATGATCGAATCTCTGTCAACATGTGCTTTTTCTTCAAAACACGTTTGTCCAGGTAGGAGAAAAATGTGGTTCGAAAATGGATTGGGGCTCAATACATGTGCGTGCAAAGTGAGTTTCAATTTTAGACGAAGAACAAATCCAGCAGCTGTTTAAACAAACAAGCGCTGGATTTGTCTCATTTAAAAATGGCCTATATTGAATGAGTTAGGCACCAGATATCTTCAAAAGCCAAATTGTCTTTACAGACCAAAACCGCTCTGCCCCTCCTGCCCCCCAAGCCTCAAATGATGCTACACCGAGTACTTAGCTGGCACTATCTGGCACAATACTGGCCCAGATACCTCATACAGCCAGGTCTCTCTGTAATACATATGAAATCAACAGCCTCGTCCTGAACCAAATTGTGGACAGTAGATGTTTTATTTGCCACTGACCACATGAAGCAGCATCAGCGTCAGATCAGGGGCCCTACTGACCTCAACTCCCAAATATCCTAAGACAGGTGGGTGGGTCATGGGAAGTGATACCAAGTGTCTCTCCCAAAATCTTTGATGGTCTGTCCTCCCCTACCATACCTCCCCGTGCCTAACATGACCCCAGTAGCTGTCTCTCTGTCCTCCCCACCCCAGAAAGGCTCCCCTCCCTGGCTCCTGATTACCCCCCCAGAATCCCTCACCACCTACCCCTTCCCCCCATGCCTGTACCCCCCTCTCACAGGTGGGCCAAGACACCCCCCACCCACTTCCCCTGTGCCCATACCTCCCGTCGCCCTCTCACCAGGGGGGCAAACACACCCTCCACCTGTAACAATACAGCCCACCCATCCCAATAATTTAAAAACAATAGTAAAAACAAGCAAATTCTCCAACCCTGCCTCCAAACAGGCCCATGGATAGCCAACAAATGGCTGCTGGCCTCAGGCAACTGCCTGCAGGGCAGGGAGCTCCTTTTTATGGGAGCTTGCGGGATGGGCAGCCCAGATGCAGCCAATGGTGATAATAGCAGTAGCAACAGTCCCAGTCCAGCAGCCCAATTGCAGCTTCCCCCACTCCATTTGTGGGCCTGGTGGATGTGTTATAACATAGTCACCATTTTGAACAAACAAGTAGCTGAGGAGGCTCATGAGGCATTTGGAAGTGCTTGTTACCAGGCCGGGGGACTGGAAATAAGTTCAAGTGAGGGAGCCTCCTCTCAAAAGAAGTTGAGTGGCCCTGGGGAGGCTCTCACAATGCCCTCCATGCTTGTCACACAAATGTCAAGACACCACATCACTGTGTCTTCTCCCAGCGTGGGAACCCGCAGATCTGATCTAGCTTTCATGAGTCCGTGCTCCCCTGGACCTTGCTTAGTGCTCTCACTCTCAGGAAGTCTTGCCAGTTAAAATAGCAGCAGTGAGAACAGATTTGGAAGTTTTGCTGGTCCCTTGAGACTCGTTATAAAACTCAGTCACACTAAACATAGATAAAAGTTCTGAGCTATATAATCACTTGAGTGTGGGAGAAATGGCCTGCAGGCCATCCATCAAGGTTTCACTGCAGACGCTGATAGGAGTACCCGTGAAGGTAATGTGTTGCCTTCCAGTTAAGGTCCAGGATCAGGACAGGAGCTTGCAGCCTGACCAACATTTTCTATATCAGCACAGTCCTTTCCCTCAGATCAAGCTGTGCAAGTCAGTTAAGGCTCATTCACACAACACCTTTCAGAGTGGGTAGTGGCACAAAACCCACATTCTGAGTGTTTTGTGAAATCCTTACCCTACCTTCCCCTTACAAACTTGCCACTTGTTTGTTTTTAGGGGTGAAACAAGAATGGAACACATTCTCACAAGAATCTCAAAATCTCGCTTTGGCTTTCAAGAGTCTCGTGAGATTCTAAAAAAACAAATAAAACCCCCTCAACTCTCTGCGCTTGTGCAAAATGGCCACCACAGCCATTCTGCAAATGTGCCCCCCTCCCGTACAGAACTTTTTTTGAAGTTTTCCAAGAATCTTGTGAGATTCTCAAAAAAACCCAAATGCTCAAAATAACCACTGGGGGCCGTGCATGCAGAAATGACCATGGCAGCCATTTTATGTGTGTACAGAGAGTTTTGGGGACTCTCGAGAATCACACAAGAACAGGTCCAGAATTGGGTGATTCTCAGCTCATTATTGAAAATGTTGAGAACCTAGTTCTCAACAAGATTTTTGAGAACAGCAAGAGTGAGTTTCAGTCCTACCCTTAATCTGTGTTTGCCTTCTCCCATAGCAATGCATTCACACATCTGCTCACTCCCCTACATTTCAATGGCCGATCTCTTGCATTAAGTGGCAGAGAACAAGGAATTGTCAATGAAGCACAGGAAGTGGTAAGGATTCCATACAACACTCAGAATGTGGGCGTGTGACATTCCCCATTCTAAAAGAGTTTTGTGTGAGTAAACAAGCTCTGAGGGTTCTTTGTTATTTGGCTGGCTGGGTTAAACATTTTAAAAATTCACCTTTCAGAAGAGATACCTCTCAGTTAAAACTAATGTTTCTGTTCAGTTACACCAGTATAGGAACAAGTAGCTAAATCCTTTGGAGCTCGGCAGGTTGACACCAGCTAAGGGGCTCGCCCTCAAACAGTCAGATTTCAGCCTCAAAGGCTGGGCTGGAAGCAGGGCCTTCAAAGGGAAACAGTTCTTCCACTGTCTGTCACTACTGGCTCCACCCCATTAATAATCCTTGCTTTGCTTATGGGGCCTTTGTCAGGTTCCACTACCACCAGTAAAGTGCATGCTACTCTTCTACAGGGAAAGACTCTGTTTCAGTACAAAGTGTGCTTGAAACTTTGAACATGTTTGCCTCATGAGTCAGACACTGGATAAAGTGCGGCTGATTGGGAAGGAATGGATTTGTTATCCACGCTGTCTCCCAGGCCAAGGTTTAGGGAAGAAGGAAACTAGACTCTTGTATAGTTCTCATGTGAGGTAATGAAGTTTTCCTAAGTTATTATCACTGGAGAAGGTCCCTAAAAGACTTGCTCTGCCTCCACGGAAGGAATTCCAGGCTTTTCAGGGAGGAGCAGAAAATGAACAGGGTCAGCACAATGGAGACTGGCATAGGCAATTGCTGAGCATTCTCTCATCATGGAATAAATAGTAGAGCTAGTGCCTCCAGCTGATGGGGCTCATGCCCCAGATGTAGGGACAAAATCCTGGACACTGCTGAGAACCTGTTCTTCCTGATGCAGCTGTTCTGTTCCAGGTCTCTTGCAGCAGCGGCAGTGGGAAGAGCCAGACCAGCTTGGGTAGGCACCATCCAGAAGGTGGGGTTTCAGGGCCCAGGGTGGAGCCAAAGGGGCCAGGAGGTGCGTCTCCTCTGGGGGCTACCAATGCATTTCTGCCATTTTGGAGTGTGAATGATCCTAGCTGTTTAACTTCAGCACTCAGACTCAAGTGTCCCAGGGCGAGTCATTATTACTACTACTATTATTAATATAGTGCCACCAGCTATGTGCTTGATGCTGAACAGCCATGGTTAAAGACAGGTCCCTGCCTCAGGGGACTTGCAGTCTAGAATGGAGAGGGAGTTGGGGCACATAGGAAGATACAGAGCTATATTCAAGAAGCTGAGAGGCTGCATATGCATGTACTTACCCTAACCCTTCTTCTCAGGCAGGTCCCTCTGAGAAGGGTTGCGAGGAGGTAGAGTCCAACTCATAGCTCCTGTCTCCTCAGTATCCCGAAGGATTCCTCTGTCAAGGCTGCCAGCTCATTTATTTATACTCTGCAGCTCCAAGAAGTCTCTTTTGGCTGTTGAGAAACAGAGCTCTCCCCTAGCTCTTGCCTTTTCCCAATCTTCTCATCTTCTGTTCCCAAGCAACTTGCTTGTTTGTCGGTGCACCCCCCAATGAGACACAGCAACTGTAGTGGTTTTAACTTGGCCGCACTCTTTATTCAAACACATCGATAAGGCCAGTGGGTGATTGCCCCAGCAATCTGGGTCTAGTATGCTAGCTACTTAATTCTTATTAACTTGGGTACTGACTGGGATGTGCCCTCCCGTGTCGGCACTCCCAAACTAAACTTGCCCCTTTCGACAGCACCCTGGCTCTGGCTGAAAGGGGACAAACCCAACCGTGGGCTTGAGTATGGAGGTAAGTACCCGCAAAGTCAGCAGACAGTGCATGTACTTACTGACCCCACCTGGTACACCTCCCAGGGTAATGACCCCAGTGCGTGCTTCACTCCACCTTCGCACTGGGTGTCACTTCCCCATCTCTTAGGGAGATCACTCATCTTATCCTATTCTTACCTATTTATCCTACAATAGCATACTGGACTCCCGCCACACAAGGGGGGAGCCGATCCCGGCTTACCCCGACACCCACTGCCTATCCACTCAATAGTTCATCCAAGTGGTGGGCCAAGGTCCTCAAGTACAGTTCATTTCCTATTGGAGACAAATGTACTCCATCCTCCCTGAAAAGATCTGGGTGGCCATACACAATTTCCATATGATGAATAATGGTTCCTCCAATACTCCCTATCCATTTTGCCATCTCTCTATTAATATTTCTCCTGGCCTTGTCTACTTTAGCTGGGTTAATGGCCTTACCCCATTTTAATCTAGGGACGAAACTAGTCCAACTTATATGAATGCCTACGAGTAAATTCCTAACCGCTAACAAATCCTGCTTAATTTTAATCATTAAGTTGACACTTTTCCTGACTGGGATGTCATTTTCGCCTAAATGAATAACAAGTATGTCAGGCGTAGATTCCCCTTGCAGCGATCTCAATTTTGGCAGCAACTGGCTCCACTTCATACCTCTCGTACCGTACCACCTAACATTTGCCTTGTCGCCCAATCCCAATTGAAGGCCCCCTTCAGTCTGTCTGGCAGCATTCCTGGCCCAGCGGACCAGGCTGTGGCCCACGATCCACACCTCGCGTCTCACACCCACGTTGGACCTAGACACAATTGCACAGGAGACACAATTGATTATTATTGGTAAGACCTTACGTACTTTTTGTAGGCATTCGACCGCCATCGCCTGACCTCTTTGATTGCCTCGGTTGGTAGCCCTGCTGCTGCTGCGGTCATGGCTGCCCCTGTCCTAAAGGAATGTGATCCGTACGAGCCAGAGGCAAGACCGGACCGGGTCAATGCAGTCTTAAGTATGGCATTGAACTGATAACTCGTCAGAGGGGCTGTGTTATGATGCCGGAATAATAGTCCGGCTACCTGTGGGCGTATGGCTAGGTACCGCCTCATCTGTCTGACTGGGCATATAGTTTCCTGTCCAGATTTGAACAATTCAGTTCTCATCCCCTTACTCCTCTGATCCATCTTTGACTGTCTTAAATGCAGCTGCAAGGTCTCACGTGTCCAGGTGAGGTCCTCCATGGCAAAGGCCCTCCCTGTAAGATCACCCTGTGATGATGGGACCACCTTGCTGATCCTGAAACCCCCAAAATATGTCATGGCATATGCGGCCGTGAACGATTGTGCCTCAAATGCATCATGACATAACTTGGGTAGAACTCCCACAATCCTCACTAGTATCAGGGTGGTTATGGGGACTTGGGTTTTGGATGGGGTTGGTACCACCTTGGCCCAGCTTTCTAGTATACGCTTAATGTAAAAACCATTATCGGGTGTTGGGTATCCCTTCATTCTGCTCACAAAAGAGATGGCTGCTATCTTTCCCCCAATGGTGCCTGCCGCTAAACCTTTATGCCGGAGTGACATGGAGAATTGTAGCATTTCAGGCTCAGGAATGGGAAAACCCGTTGCCCATCCCTTCATAAGCCTATATGCCTGGAACTCCCGGAAGGCCCTACCGTAAGCTGCTTGGGTTCTGGGGCCAAGGGTCCCCGAATGATATTCTGAAGCTCTAGTTCCCAAGGTTCCATGCCCCCGGTGGTAGGAGATCGGGGAGGTCCCAGAATCGCTTGATCTGAAAGCAAGAGAGGGCATCGGCTATGCCATTGTCAATACCGGGAACATGACGTGCTACAAACAGTATGTTATTCCGTAGGCAGGACCCTACCATTGTCCATACTAATGTCATGACATGGGGGGAACGAGACCTCAAGGTATTTATTACATGGACAACTGCCATATTATCGCACCAAAACAGTACCGTGCGATTAGCAAACTGTTCGTCCCATAGTAGTACTGCTATCACTATGGGGAAAAGTTCCAGGAAGGTTAGGTCCCTTGTTACCCCCATCTCATGCCAGGCTGGTGGTCAAGGTTTGGCACACCAGCACGACTGAAAGTACACCCCAAACCCCGCTCCGCCTGCGGCATCCGAATGGACATGAAGATCATTGCAGAGTAGCCACTTTTCTCTCCAAAAGCTCACCCCATTGTACTCTGTAAGAAAATCAAGTCACGACTTAAGGTCCCGCTTCATATCCTGAGTCACCCTAATCCTGTAGTGCGGGGGTAGGCCTCCCTTTAATTTTTGATATAGTCTGGACAAAAATGCCCAACCGGGTGCTACCACCTGGCATGCAAAATTGAGACTCCCCACTAGAGACTGAAGGGCCTGGACAGTGATCTTATGAGAGCCCATGCATTCTCTTAGTCTATCCCTTAATTCGCCTAGTTTGTTTTCTGGTAACCTGGATAACTTCAATTCAGTATCCAATTCGATCCCTAGATATGTTATTCTCATAGCAGGGCCTTCGGTCTTCTCAGGGGCGAGGGGGATCCCGAGTTCATCAGCCATCTCCTGAAAGAGCCGCAATGTGGTCGAGCATTCCCCTGTCCCTGGGGGGGGCTATGATCAGGAAGTCGTCCAAGTATTTTGTTATGTGGCCACCTACCCATCGTTGTTTGAAGATCCACTCAACCAATGTACTGAATCGCTCGAAAGCCGAGCAGGATATAGAACACCCCATTGGCATTGCATGGTCATAATAGTATTTACCCTCAAAATGGAAACCCAAGAGGCAGAAGCTACTGGGGTGCACTGGGAGCAGGCGAAACGCCGATTTGACGTTGCACTTGGCCAACTGCGCCCCCCTTCCCATACTCCTCATCATCTTGACCGCCACGTCAAAAGATGCATATTTGATCATTGACAATTCTTTCGGTATTGCATTGTTTACCGAGGTGCCCCGAGGATGGGACAGATGATGAATTAACCGGAATTTGCCAGGGGTCTTCTTGGGGACTATACCGAGTGGTGACAAAACCATGTCTTGGATGGGTGGATGTTCAAAAGGGCCAGCTACTCTGCCCTTGGCTACCTCCTTGTCGATCTTTTTCTTCACAAGATCCTTGCGGCGCCCTTTGGTGGATTTGAGATTCTTGACTTTTTTAGGGGGTTCTATTATTTATTTATTATTAACAAACATTTATATAGCGCAAGCAGTGTACCTGGCACTTTACAAAGTAATAAAATAGACACGGTCCCAGCCCCTAGGGCTTACAATCTAAGAGACAGGAGCTGGGCGAGAGACTTAGGAAGAGGAACAGAGGGAGAGACAAGGGGTCTAACGTTCATGAAGATGCGAGGTCTCAAGTGCACGTACTTGGCTTGGTTACGATGAGAATGACAACAGGCAGGTCCATGTTGCAAGGATAAGGGTAAACCGATCGTAGGTATAGGAATAGTGGTTCATCAGGATAAAGAGTCAGACAGAGCAGAGCGAAAGAGGTGAGTTTTAAGGAGAGATTTGAAGGTATGAAGGGAGGGGGCAAGGCGGATGTGGACAGGGAGGGAGTTCCAGGCATGGGGGGCAGCAAGTGAGAAGGGACGAAGGCGCTTAGGGGAGCAGGGAAGGCGTGGAAGGGCGAGAGAGGGGACAGAGGAGGAGCGAAGTGCACGGGCTGGAGTATGGAGGGCGATAAGTGCAGAGAGGTAGGGTGGAGCAAGGTTGTGAAGAGCTTTATAGGTGAAGACTAGGAGCTTGTGCAGGATTCATTCAGGAAGGGGAAGCCAGTGAAGTGAAGAGAGGAGGGGCTGCACATGGTCGAAGCGACTGGCAAGGTAGATGACCCTGGCAGCAGAGTTTTGGACAGAGATGAGGGGAGAAAGGTGAGACCGGGGAAGGCCAGTGAGAAGGAGGTTACAGTAATCGAGGCGAGAGATGACCAGAGCATGAACAAGAGTTTTGGCAGATGAGACAGAGAGAAAAGGGCGAATCTTAGCAATGTTATGGAGGGAGAAGCGACAGGATTTAGCAACAGAGTCAATGTAGGGTTTAAAAGAAAGGAGTGAGTCAAAGATGAAGCCTAGGCTACGGGCTTGGGGGACAGGCAGGATGGTGACTCCATCAATATTTATTGACAGTGAGGAAGGAGAGGAAGGATGAGGGGGGAAGATCAGGAGTTCAGTTTTAGCCATGTTGAGTTTGAGTTGACGTTGAGACATCCAGGTAGAGATGTCAGAGAGACAGTTGATGAGACGAGCTTGAACAGAGGGAGAGAGAGAAGGAGTAGAGAGATAGAGTTGAGTGTCATCAGCATAGAGGTGGTATTGGAAGCCATGGGAGGCAATGAGTTTGCCTAAGGATGAGGTATAGATCGAGAAGAGGAGAGGGCCAAGAACAGAGCCTTGAGGAACACCAACTGAGAGGGGGAAGGAGGAGGAGGCAGAGTTGGAGAGAGACACATTAAAGGAGCGGTCAGAGAGGTAGGAGGAGAACCAGTTATGGACAGAGCCACAAAAGTCAAGGGAGTGAAGGGAATCCAGCAAGAGTGAGTGGTCAACAGTATCGAAGGCAGCAGAGAGATCAAGGAGGACAAGAATGGAATAGAGACGTTTAGATTTAGCCACCAGAAGATCGTTGGTGATCTTAGCGAGAGCAGTTTCAGTAGAATGAAGGGGGCGGAAGCCAGATTGGAGGGGGTCAAGGGAGGAGTTGGAGGATAGGAAGTCAAGGCAGCGGGAGTAGACAACACGTTCAAGCAGCTTGGAAGCAAAAGGAAGGAGTTCTACAGGACTGGCTGGTATTATAAACCCTTTGTTAAAACCCTGCACAATGTAGTCTACTTCTGTCCTATTGGGGTGCATCTTCAAGGCTTTTTTAAGGGTGTCAATTTGAATTGGTGTCGACCCCTTTCTCAGGTTGGACCCCCGTGTTTCCTCCCTGGCCGCCTTTTCCTGGGGGACCACCCGTGCCATATCGGCCTCCTCCCCCTTTTTGTCGGGGTTGGTAACATGTGCTCTCAGGGTGACCCCCACCACAGCTGGAGCACGCATGCCAAAACCTACACTGGGACCTGTTGCACTGACCGGCTTTGTTATATTCCCAGCACGGGCCGGGTCCGTCCTGTCCCCTTCTATGGCTTTCCCCACTATAGAGTTCATTGGCCCCCCACATACTAGTCAATGCCTGTTATCTGACCGAGGCGCCTTCGTGGCATCGACCATGCACTCCAGCCATATGTCTGGAGCATGGGCATCCCAGTGAAGGCCTGGGGTGTTGGCTGTCCTATGACGAAATGCTTCATCATAGTGGAGCCATGCTCCAGGAGGACCGGTATCGTGTGCTGTATGGACTATGCCCGCGTATTTGTGAAGTTCAAGCCCACGCCCCGGATCCACCTGCATTATGACCCCCATGTATACAGTAAAAGCAAAGGTCCAGTTTGCCCAGTTCCTGTCAGCTTTAGGGTGCCTAAATCTTTCCTTATCTTTTTCCCCTTCAGGCTCGGAGTGGTCATCTATCAGGTCACTAAACAATAGTGCATACAGATCAACGTATTCACCCCGCCATATTTTTTCCTTGGTTGCAGCTGTTAAATGACTGCTGAACAGGGCGGCAACAGCTGCAATAACCCCTCCTGGGGGGGAGGGGCAGAGGTTTGGGTGTTCCTGTCCCAGAAAGGGGGAGGTTAGCCCCTATTGGATGGGGGGGCCAAAGTTGTCCCCATGTTCATGCTCCGCCCCGGTATGTTACCGACAGTTGAGGGCAGGGTGGCCCCCAATTCCAATGTGGGATGAGTGGCCGGGCATACCCATGCCCATACTCCGTCCACCTGCTGCAAACGTGGACCCGCATAGTCCCCACCCCGAATTGCCGGGACCAGGCATGCTGAGCCTGCTTGATTACCTCCCCCCGCTTGTGCAGGAGGGCATGGGAGCCCATGCCCTTCTCCCAAGTTATCCGGGGTTTCAAGCACCCCAGTTACTGTGGGCCCTTGTGCTACCATCGTGGTGCTGGGTGCCTACCCCCATGTGTGTTGGACTCACCATATGCCACCTCCTGCCATGGCTCATTCACATTATGTCTCATGTTGCTGGGACTATCCTGTTGCTCTTCAGACCTGCTTCTCAGTGCATCCTCTATGGCGAGGATCCTCTGCCACATGGCATTGTCGGTGTTCCCATCCTGCTCCTGCTCCTCCCTCTGCCTCCGGGCTGCTGGAGGTCCATCACCTGGATTAAATGAGACTCCCCCGGATGCTCCATGCCCAGCCTGGTCAGTTGGTGCTACCCTTGGAACCCCCAGTGCCGCGGGGCAGGCCTGGCTGTGGCTTGTTGATAATAGTGGGCGAGACCAGGGACTCCCAGGGGGTCCACATAACCACTTGATCCCCCCCATACTCGTGTGGGGCTTCAGTGAGTCGGGGGGAGGGGCCCATTCCCTTGAGCCTCTACCCCCTTGTTCAAAAATGGGGGTCTCATGTCTGGGGGTACTCTGCTGTATAGTTTCAGATGCGCCAGCCCTGGAAATCCCACCCTGAGCCTGCATGGTTCTGCTGACTCCCCAGGCTGGACCATCCTCTCCTTCTTCTCTGTAGTGGGCAGGGAGAGTAACTACCCTGTTGCCCCGCCTAGGTTCCTCTGTTAGCTGCAGGGATTGGATCTGGGTCCCGCCTGCCTGTTGAACCGGCTGCTCGGGGGGACCAGTGTTGCCCTGTCACCCACTGGAAACTTGCCCCGCCTCAGAGATATCCTGCCTGATAGTGGGGGGGGGGGGCAGGGGTTGGGGCATCGCCGGAGCTGGGCTGGAACCGCGGGCCCGCAACATGGTCTCACAGGCCGCAAGCCTCACCATCAGTTCTTCCCTTGATGGGGGCCCCTCCCCCCCACCTTGCATATCCCCTTTGGGATTACCAGAGGTGATTGGGCGGCTCCCCTCCGTTTGAGCCTGCTTCTTTCCTGCCACTTTCTTTTTTGCGTGGCCCATCCTGTTTCTGGGAGGCTCCCTCTTGAGTCTGTGCCGAGCCAGCAGCGCTTGCTGCTGACTTCTCTGTGCTCCCCGACGAATGCCGCCTTCCCGCGGCATGAACGGGTCCGCCCTCCCTGCAAAGGGCAGGTCCATTCGCTTATTTACAGTGCAGCGCCACTGCACACGCACTGCCTGAACTGTTGCCCAGCAACTCATTACGGCTGGCGGCATTCTACTGTGCCGCCGCCAGGGCCGTTTCCTCCCAGCTCGTCCTCCGTCCCCTGATTGGGGGGGGGTGCCAATTACCCCGTCGCCACCATTGCGGCGGTGAAGGGGGCTTCTCCCCATACTGAGCATAGCTCAGGCTTTTAGGCTTGGCTGGCTTTTGTCACGCCCAGGCACAGATGGGCAATCAGGCACTGTTCCTTAGTTCCTCTTTAGTGCCTGTGCCTTGGGTAGAGCCTTCAACCTGCTGGTGCGACCTCCCTTAAAGGCCCAGCCTCTCTGATATGCTGTGCCCTGACACACCCTGTGCTCCTTGGCAATCTGTTGTTCTCTGTCACCTGATGCAAGGTGTAAGTCACCGAGATACAGGGGAATCAGCATAATGCTTGTTATTGTTACCGTTTCAGCTGCCTAACGTGGGGGTAAGTGCTACATTTGCTCAAGCAAACCTGGGATTAGGCCATGGAGGGAACACAGGAGGTTTACAGAGGTTTCCTGCCCAGAACAAATCTGGGCAACTCTTCAGGACACCAAGGGAGAAGCCAAAAATATGACACACAGTGAACATCTGCTCACTGCTGCCCCAGCAGGACTTTGTTGAGTCAGTTTCACCAGTAGAGCTTTACCAAGTCTTTTTTCACCATAGGGGGGCTTTGCAGTTATTTTTCACCAGCAGGAGATTTGCTTTGCCAGTGTCATCAGCTGGGCTTTTGGGTGTCAGCTATTTATGTTGCCACTTGATGAGTTCCCCCTATTGATAACAGTCCATAATCTGGCAGCATAAGAGTTGTGGGAGCGCAGAGTTGTAGCTAGGTTGGGATGGGCCTGGTACAGAAGATGGATGACCCCTCCCCTTCCCAGCAGCAGGGGACATAGCTGCTAACCTCAAAGTTTCAGAAATACTTAGTCAACTCCCTCCTGCCCCGCCCCAAATCATGAGATTGGCTTTAAAATCATGAGACCTGTCTAAGAGTAAATTGGGGGAGGGATAATTGTCGGCGCACCCCAATGAGACACGGAGACCTTAGTTGGTTTAAACGCTGACCGCATTCTTTATTATCATCAATCAACTTGAGAGGCCGGTGGGTAAATTGCGTGGCAATTCTGGCTTCAGTATGCTAGCTAAGAACAGTAACCTTATTAACTTTGTCACTGACGTGGATGTGCCCTCCAGAGTCAGTGCCATTCTCAATATGGTTCCCCCTTTGACAACACAAAGGCTCTGGCCGAAAATGGGTGGAACCAGCCCAACCCTGGGCAGGAGCCAGAAGGTAAGTGGTTTCTGCCCGGCGGACAGCGCATGTCCTTTCCGGACCTCCAAAACCACCCCTCCCAGGGTCATGACCCCAGCGTGTGCTGCACCCCGCATCGCACTGGGTATCATATCCCCATCTCTTTTTTTTTTTATTATTATTTTTTTATTTTATCCTTTAACATGTTAACAATATTACATTTCTTTTTTCTTTGGTTGCTGAACATGTACCTTCGTGTCCCCCCCTCCCCCC
>QEPC01007671.1:532464-546517 GCA_003113815.1 Sphenodon punctatus | reverse complement strand
ATTACCTTTTACATTTGAGTTATTTGACCCCCTCTATGTCTAACCCACAACCACTTTTCTTATAACAATTTGAAAACAAAACATTCAACATTTCTATGAACTCATTTTCTTACTGTCTTGTTAGACTTCAAGCCCCAACTTTGTTCCTTCTCCTTTTTTTTTTTTTTTCCTCCCCTTTTGTGGGATCTATCCCCTCAGGGCCTTCCTTTGAGTTTCTGCAAGAAGCTTTCCAGCTCTTCAGGCTCTTCAAAGAATTTCCTCTTGTTATCCATCCATATTGTCATCTTGGCTGGAAAACGCACTTGTGGCTTCAGGCCCATTTGTTGCAGTTTCATGTAGTATCTCGCCCATCTTTTCCTCTTTTGCGTGGTTTCAAATGCATAGTCTGGGTAGATCCTGATGTTGTTTCCTTTGAATTGAAGTTGTTGTTTTCCTCTTGCTAATTTTAGGATTTGTTCCTTATCCTTGTAGCGCAAACATTTTATAATTATTGTTCGTGGTTGCTCATTCTCTTTTGGCTTGGGGCGCAGTGCTCGATGAGCTCTTTCTATTTCTGGGGGTGGTTCGAATCTTTCCCCTGGGAAGCTCTCTTTGATCAATTGCTCTATAAGGGATTCCATCCCTACTGTCTCTTCCCCCTCTGGGACCCCAACAATCCTCAAATTTGAGCACTGGGACCTATTTTCCATGTCTTCCACCCTTTCTTTTAAGGTCTGGATTGTTTTTTGCGTGTTTGCGATGTCATTTTCATGGCAAACCGCCTGATCCTCCGCTCTAGTCATTCGCTCCTCTAAGGATTGGACATTTTTTGCCAGATTCTCGAGCTTGGCATTAGTTTCTTCTGTTACTTGCTGCACTTTACTGATTTTATTAAACAGTTTGTCTCTATGCACACTTGCCTTTTGTAACTCTGTTTTCAGCTCATTTTTCATTTCCTCTATTAGAGTTTGGATGGATTGTAGGCCTTTTCCTCCTCCTCTCTCATGTCCAGCCTCCTCTAGGCCCCGCGGCTCCGCGCCGGCCACCATCTTGCCTTCTTCTTCCTGCCCCACGTGGTCACCCTCCTGGCTGCTTTTCGCTCTGCAAAAACCATGGAGCGTTCCTTTTTCTGCCGATTTAGCTGGGAGGGTTCCCCTGTTTGGACATTTTACTTTTGGGGGTCCGTTTGAGGCTTTACCGAGTGTACCCGGGGCGGGATTTCAGCGGCTGCTCGGAGCTGTCGGCGGGAGCGTCCTCTTACTCCTCGTGCATGCGCAGGTCCCCATATCCCCATCTCTTAAGGAGATGTCTCATCCTATTCTACTTAATTCCTATTTAACCTACAATCGCATACTGGACCCCTGCCACTAAGGGGGAGACAATATACTTGCCCTACCCCATCTCCCACTGCCTCTCAAACCAAAGACTCCAAATGCTGAGCCAATGCTTGAATGTAAATCTCATTCCCAGCGTCTGATAGGTGGACCCCATCCTCTCTAAACAATTCGGCCCTTCCCCATACCAACCCGGGGTGCCTGTTCACAGAGCCACCCATACTACACACTCACTTTGCTATTTCTTTGCTAAAATTACGTCTATCCCTATCTACTCTACCTGGTTTAACCGCCCTGTCCCAATGGATCCTGGGCACAAAACTCATTCAAACAATATGATTCCAGTGAACCAACTTCTAACTAAGCATAAATCTTCCTTAACTTGTATGAGTAAATTAATTCCCTTACGGGCAGGGAGGTCATTTTCACCTAGATGTACGATGATTACCTGTGGAGATGGTCCCCATGGACCTTAACTTTGGCAATAACTGGTTCCACCTCATCCCACTCTGTCCTATCCAGCTTATAATAAATCTGCTTTGCATCCCTAATTGTGACCCCCACTGGCTTTTCGAGCAGTTTTCTCTGCCCAGCACACCAGGCTGTGTCCTATGATCCATACCACCCTTCTTCCAACTCTGCTAGTGGAGGATCCTATGAAAACAAAAAGGAAATCATTACTGGCTCTGGTAGGGTCGAATGCATTTTTTATATGCTTTTCATCTCCACCTCCCGACTGACTTGATTGTTTCAACCGGTAAACCAGCATCAGTTGCTGTGGTGGCCACCCCTATCTGGAATGAGTAGGACCCAAAGGCTCCTGGTTCAAAACCTGCCTTTGACAACGCACTTCTCATCACAGCGTTAAATTGATAGCATGTGAGGGCAGTCCCATTCTGATGAACAAATAAATCGCCAGGGATAGGTGGGCGGATACTCCAATACCTCTGCATATGCTCTACTGGGCATACTTCCATATTACTGCATTGGTACAAGTTAACCTTTTCCCCTCTTCTACGCTGATTGGTTTTTGAGTATCACAGGTGTAACTCAACACCGCGGTTGGTCCACCTGACATCTCGGTATCCCTCCAGGATGCTGGGACCACTTCACTAATTTGGAAGCCCCCTAAAAACATCACCACATACACCATGACGAACAGCTGCATTTCAAATTTGTCTCGGCAAACCACCGGGAGAGACCCAATCAACTGCTCCCATACTGGTGTTGTTATTGGGGACCTAAGGACTGTTGGTCCAACAGATGCCCTTGTCCAGCTTTCAAACATACGCTTGAGGAAAAACGCTTTGTCCGGGGAAGGAAATCCATTGAGCCTATTGACAAACACCAATGCAGCCACCTTCACATTAATGGTTCCAACCGCTAGGCCCCTGTCATGGAGTTCTGTATTACCTCATCTTCTCTTATGGGAAGCTCCATCCCCATCCCCTTTCTTGTTCTAAACTGCTGGAACTCCCTGTAGGCCCTGCCATAGGCCACCTGGGTTCTGGGGGCCAGTGATCCCTTTATGATGTCCTGCATCTTTACTTCCCAAGGTTCCATACACCCGGTGAGAGAGGGTCCACCAAGTCCCTGGCCTCCGGTGCCAATTCCCAGAATCGTTACATCTGAAACCAAGAAAGGGCGTCGGCTATGCCATTGTTAATGCCAGGTACGTGCCGGGCGGAGAACATGATATTGCTCCTCAAGCACAATCCAACGAATGTCTGGACCAGAGACATGACCCTCGTGGAATGGGATGAAAGGGTGTTGACCACATGTACAACTGCCATGTTGTCACACCAGAACAACAATGTTCGATTGGCAAACTGCTGCGTCCAAAGAAGGATTGCCACCACGATTGGAAAAAATTCTAAGAAGGTCAGGTCTTTGGTCACTCCTGCCTCTTGCCATTCCCTTGGCCATGGGGCAGCGCACCAGGGCACCTGGAAATAAACCCCGAATCCAGCACCACCCGCTGAATCGGAGTGCACTTGTAGGTCGGCCCTCAACAGCAACTGCTCTCTCCAAAAACTAATCCCGTTATATTCCTGCAAGAATTGTAGCCTAGTGCCCAAATCCTCTCTCATTTCCTGTGTTACCCTCACCCTATAATGGGGGTGCAATTCACATCTTAGTTTCTGTATAGTCTGGAGAGAAAAGCCCTCCCTGGAACAATCACCCGGCATGCGAAGTTATGACTACCAATCAAGGATTGCAAGGTCTTTACTGTTGTCTTTTTTACTGCCATACTCTCCTTTACCTTGCTTCTAATTTTTTCCAATTTATCCGCTGGTAGTCTGGATAATTTTAATTTTGTGTCGAGTTTGATCCCTAAATATGTGATCATCGTACTTGGTCCCTCTGTCTTTTCAGGGACTAGAGGGATTCCCAATTCTTCTGGCATCGCTTGAAATGTGCGCAAGGCGCAGGCACAGTCCTTCCCTTCTGGTGTACCAATTAATAAGAAATTGTCTAAATATTTAGTTACCCCAACCATTTGCACTCGCTGCTGAAAAATTCCACAAGTGAGCTAAATCGCTCAAATGTGGAACAGGATATGGAACACCCCATAGGCATAGCCATATCATAATAATATGCTCCTTCAAAACAGAAACCCAAGAGGTGAAAACTACTGGGATGTACTGGCAACAGGCGAAATGCTGATTTAATATCACACTTCACCAGCATCGCCCCTTCTCCCATGGCCTTTGCCTTCTCCGCTGCCTCGTCAAACAATGCATATTTAATGGTAGTTAATTCCTTTGGTATGGCGTCATTTACAAATCCGCCCCGAGGGTGGGACAAGTGGTGGATCATCCGAAATTCTCCAGGTGTTTTCTTTGGCACCATACCAAGAGGGGAAACCACTAGGTTAGCCATGGGAGGGGTTGGAAACGGGCCTGCCACTCTTCCTTCCTCAACTTCTTTCCTTATTTTCTTATGCACTAACTCTTTGAGACCTACAATAGATTTTAAATTGTGTACTCCTTTCATTTGCTGCACTGGGCCTGCCGGGATGATAAAACCAATCTTGAAACCATCAACTTCATAGTCCACTTCAGCTCTAACTGGGTGCCCCCTCAATGCCCTTTCCAGGTACTCAATTAGAATTGGGGTCGGTCCCCTTCTGAGGGCGGTGTGCTGCGGGGTTATTCCGACCCCCTTTTTGGTTTCCCCCACCCTGTCCATACTGCCCCCGTCCCCCTCGCTGTCTAGGTTGAGGACACGTGCTTTCTGGGTGACTCCCCCAACAATTGGAGCATGCGTGCCGAAATCTGCAGGCAGGCTGTGCACAGCACCTTCCCAGCAAGGTCCTGGGGTGCTTTGCCCCCATCTTTGGGCTTCCGTCTGAAACGGCTCACTGGCCAGTGCGACACCCCCACCCCCACACCAGTGGGTGCCCGCTGTTTGACCGTGGCGCACTTGTGGCATCTATCATACTTTCTAGCCACAAATCCGCCACGTGCTTGTCCCACTGCATCCCCGGGATGTTCACCGCTCTGTGGCAAAAAACTTCGTTGTAGTGAACCCATGTTCCTGGGGGGCCCATGCCATGTGCCTGCCACACTACATCTGCATATTTGTGCAGCTGTAAGCCACGCCCGGGGTCTTTTTGCACAACAACTCCCATATAAGTGGCATACGCCGACGTCCAGTTGTCCCAATTTCTATCTGCCTTGGGATGCCGGAATTTTTCTTTGTCTTTTCCTTCTGGCTGCTCCGAGTGATCCACTATTGAATCACTGAACAGTAAAGCAAAAAGATCAACTTATTCCCCTCGCCAGATCTTATCCTTTGTGGCTTGAGTTAAATGAGACCCAAAAGGGGCCGCCACCTCAGGGATTGGCCCGCCCAAGGGGTGGGCTGTTCCTACAGAGACCGGGGGGACCACCGACTGGAACGCCATTGTGGCATCTGCTATCCCCGGGGGAAGGGGGGAGGGGTCCCTGAATCCCTCCTTTCCATCTGGTCCTCTTGCCTGGGTTGTGTCCCTTGCCCCATCTCCGGGGGTGCCGCTGGCACCACCCACATCCATTCCCCTTCCATCATCCACAACTGGGGGCTTGTTTTATTTTGCGGGTGTCCACCCCCCCATCCCAGGGACTCCCTTGCTATGGATCCCCACATCTGGGAGCGGTGATCCCGCCGCCGGGACTGTGGCGCCTTGTTCAACGCTATATCCCCTTAGGCTGCCTCCGCTGACCGCCCCATCGTCTGGACTAAGCGCCCGACTAACCTCCCCCATCGCCCTACCTGCAAGGGGTGCCCACCCTCCTTGATCCTCTGTTCTGATTCCTTGGATGGGGCATCTCCGCTGTCACTGCACCTCCTGCTCGAGGGCCTCTATTCTCCTTCACAGCTCACCATCCTCTGGCTGCTCACTCTGAGGCATCCCTTCGCACCTTCGCCTTGCTGTTGGAGGTTCTCCATCCCCCTCTGCAAGACATAATCGGGAGGGGCTTCCTTGCCCTTGTGGTGGGAAGCCCCGCCTATAGCGCAGGGGGCCCCCAGTGATTCCTGCCTCTTGTTCCCTGTGCCATTGGAAATCCCCCCAACCAGGTATTCCCAATGGGTCCTGGACCAGTCCTGTTGGAGGTGACCTTCCTACACCATCCCATTGGGGGTTATCTCCCCTGCTTAAGCTCAGTAACCGGCTGCCAGCCCTACTTTTTGTACACACACCTCGACCCTCCAAGGGTTGGGTGGGCCCTCTGTCCTGTACCCTACTGCCACTGCCTCTAGGATGACGGATTTCTCCTGGACTGTCCCCGCAACCCGCGCTGGTCTGTGAGGCCCCTTCCACCTCCTCTTGGGTGGAGATCTCCTCGTCTTTCTCCCCAGGCCCATGCATTGGGTCCGGCTCCCCCGGCAGCGCCGCGCTATTCCCAGCCCCATCCCTATACCGGGCTGGGGGATTTATTGTCCTGTTACCTCTCCTCAGGGTCTGTTACACCGTTGTGGTCCCCACTGGTGGGGGCTGCACACTATTTCGGCCCATATTGCCCATGCTGCGGCCCTGTTCCCCATCGCCCCCCGGCTCCATATTGTGGCTTACAGCCATGCTCTTACCCGGTAGTGGCAGGCCTTGTGCCCTCAGGAGGGCCTCACAGGCTGCTAGCCACTCGGCCAGCTCCACGCGGGCCAGGACTGCTCCATCCCTTCTCCTTTGTCGGGTCCCCGCCAACTGCGCCACCGCCCGACCAGCGCTCTCCTTCGGTGTCTTCCTCTTCGTGCGGCCCATCTTGTCACACTCCCTCAATGTCTTTCACGGCCTAGTCAGCAGCAAGCCTCTCTTGCTGCTGACTCTTTTACCATCCTGCCGCCGAATGCCACTTCGGTGGCCACGTGAACGCCGTCTTGCCTAAAAGGGGCGGGTTCACATATTCCTACGTGCTCTGCTCAGCACGCTCTCCTGTTCTGCCCAGCAACCATGGCAAACTGCTGATGAGAATTCTAGCATAGTCCCCAGCAGGGGGGCTGCTTCCACTCCCGTGCCCATTGTTCCCCGAGGGGCGGCTTGAGAAATACCCCATCGCCGCCATCTTAGCGGTGAAGGGGTCCTTGTCTTTCAGTATCTGTGCATCTGAAGCAGACTGCAACTTTGAACTATAATGGCTAGAAACTTATTGTGTCCTTCCCAACAGCATAAAAACAGGGGCGGAGGGGCAGAGAGAGTGGGCACATCTCCCCCTCCCCCAATCTGGGATGCAGGGGAAAGTCACCTCCTTAATTATGAATCCCTCCCATACTTTCCCCATATTTTCAAGGTGGCTATGGGGCAGGGCTAGCTTGTTGCCCTAGTCTTCTCCTTTCTACACTGGCATGTAACCTCATCAAACGCAATACCAAATCTATCAGGCTGTCCCAGCCTTGGAAATGGAGCAGGTGTTCACTGCTGAAGGGAGAGAAGGAACGGGCTTGTCCCCTTCCCATGGCTATTAAGAGATCACCCATCAACATCACTAGCCCCATCTTTGCACCATGACCCCTGCTGTACTCTTCATGAGAAGGTGTTTGGTCTGCCTAGCTGGCAGGAGGCAGCATTAACTTTTCCTCTGTCAGAATCTCCATGTTAACAATATTTCTTAAAAGCGGAATCTCCCCAAAGCTGCCCTGATTAAACAGCATGCATTGTCACTTATGATTAGACTGAACCACTTCCCTAGGCAATGTCGCAATTAAATAGCCATCCTAATTATAACTAAACATATCCTGATTAAGGAGACGACCCAGTGATGGTGATGTCACATGATAATTTGCCCATGGTGCCTTTTGTAAAGAAACGTTTTAAAAATGTATGAATGGAACTCAGTGAAATGCAGCCAGCTCTGGGGTTGAACATCCCCTTCCCCCCAGCAAAACTGCACATCAGCCTGAAACAGAGGGTAACTGTAGAGTTTATTGAAAATGCTGGAGGATTGTAGGCAGAGAGATTATGGGCTTATTAACACCACACTCTTCTAGAGGGAGTAGTTGCCCAAACCCATACTTTGAGTGCTACGTGAAAACCTTACCACTCCTTGTGGTTCTTGATTATTAATTAATTATTATTATTATTATTATTGTTATTATTATTATGAGCATTTGTATAGTGCCAGCTGTGTACCTGGTGCTTTACAGAACAATGAGCTAGACGCAGTCCCTGCCTATGGCTTACAATCTAATAGAGTCAGAGGGGAAAGACAAGGAGAGGGGACATAGGGAGAGACAAGGGAGAGACAAGGGAGACATAGGGAGAGACAAAAACATTCAAGCGAATGCGAAGTCTCAGGTGCACATGCTTGGCTTGGTTGCAGTTAGGCAGGAGTCAATGGGGAGGACAGACAGTAAATATTGAGAGGGAAGATCTAATAGGCGTCGGGAAAGGTGGTGAGGAAAAGGTGGGTTTTGAGGAGGGATTTGAAGGTGCGGAGGGAGGGGGAACCTTTGTTCTCAGATGCAATGGGTCGGCTACTGAAATGCAGGAAAATCAACCATTGTATAAATGCATTGCTACTGGACAAGGCAAATACAGATTAAGGGACAAGGGGCAAATATGCAAGTGGGAAGGGTGTTTTGTGAATAAGACCTATGATTACGGAGGCTGGAATTAGCCAGGATGCTAGGACTAAAGCTTACTCTTTGAAAAGGATTGGAGGCATGTAAGTCTTTAGTGATTACAAAGACAAACTTCATGCAAAGGATGACACCTAGAGCAACTCCCCACACCCTGCTAAGGCACTGCGCTGTAGGAATATGCACTGCCGCAGGACAATAGCACAAATGGGCATGTGCATAGCTTGCATTAGGGGTATTGCAGCCCATGCTCTTTCTCCAATGAGCTGCAGAGCTCAGTTCCTGGCAATCAATAAAGACTCCAGAGTACATCTCACTAGAGTGTTACCTGGCCCTGGGGAATCCTGAGAGTTGATCTGGTGTCCTGGCCATTTTCCAGTTCAGCCAATCACGCATCCCTCTTAGCACAGTGTAATGCCACCTGGCATGAGTTTGAACACACACTTGACATGGGGTCATAAAGGCCAAGCAATAGAGGGATGCATAGGTCAGAGGCAGGACACTTTAGCGGTCCAGGGGCCACAGTAGCTGTTTGGGAATGAATCATAGGCTACAACGAGAGTGTGGAAACAGGGCATGTTCCCATACGGCATGCTGACAGACTCGTCCATCCCACACACCCTGCTAGGCACCCTGAACTCTGGGTGGTGAGGAAATGGAACTGGCGGCCCTGCCCCTCCACTGACAGCAATGCTGATTGGTCTCTCTCACCTCCCTGACTCCCAAGGTGTGTGTGTGTGTGGGGGGGGGATGGTTTCCCCCATCCAGCTACTGCCACTGTGTCTGTCCCCCAGTCACCCTTTCACATTTCTGGGTGTACACTCCAAATGGGAATATTTCCCAGGGCTAGTCCCCCTCCCCCCTTTAATTTAATTGTTGGGGCTGAGCACTGGCAAGTCCCCTCACAAATTAAGCCCGGCATAACAGGAACATACTGAAGGAATGATAGGAACTGTCCATTGAACGCAATGGAATACCAATTGGAATGCATGGAGTTCTGTGATTTCCAGTAGCTCAATAGTCAATCAATATAATATTTATTCATCGGCCAGCTTTCGCCATAGCCAATAGTAACATAAAATATAAACAGTAGTGCAATACAGAGTTTTAGCATCAACTACAAACCAAGACTTACAATCCGTCTTGCTTCAAATACAAAATAAAATAATTATTTAACTCATTAACTCCTTAACACATCAAGGTACCCCGCCAGACACCGGGGCTGTACGGGCGGGGATCCCCAATCATTAAAACAGAAAAAGTAAACACCCAGAGCCCAGGCTGATCAAGAAGTCAATCTGTACCAGAGGCAGCCCCATCTCTTAGGGGCAACCCTCCCTAATCCCCTAGTAATTTTCCGCCAAAACCCTAATCCCGAAGTTTGCCACCACACTTGCCCTACACAAATCATTCCCATTCAGGAGGAATTTCAACCACTCTTCCTCCACCCAACTCCTCGATTCCAAATCTCCTCTGATCTTCAAGAGGTCCTCTCTCGGTTCCTTAAGGGCTGGGCAATGCATTAAGATATGAATCATTGAGTCAGGTACCGCCCCATCACATCTCTTGCAGACCCTCAAGTTGTTTGGTATTTTATAATATCTGCCCTCCACTATGGCTGAGGGGAAAAGATTACATCTCAGTAGCGATAACACTCTTCGTTGTTTATCATTAGCCCAAAGGAGATACTCAGGGAGGAAGCCCTTAGGGTGTAACAGATGATAGTCCGGTGCTATCCTTTGAGCAGATAAAGCTGCTAACTCTATTTGCTGCTCTTGATCAAGCATTCTTTGTTTTATTTTTGCTATTATCTGCATATATCCCAAGAGACTTAAATCCTCTTTAGCCAGCCCCAATTTAGAGTAAATTTGCTCAATATTTTGTGCCCATTTGAGCACCGACCTGTCCCTGATGATTACTGCAAGAAGGGATCGTGGGTTAAACCGTAACGTCACTACCCTAAGCCAATATTTAAGGAGTGCCATAGTTGCCTGTATACAAATGGACCGCATGGCTAGCTCCGCTCTTAGTATCACTTGAGGGGCACCTCTTGGGAGCCCTAGTATCACTCGTAGAAAGTTATTCTGTGGTGTTTCCAGCCTAACTAACATGTTTCTACCCCATACTGGGACCGCATACAGGAGCTGGGGAATTACTTTTGCCTTAAAAAGGCAAAGGGCAGGGCCCACCAGTTTCCCTCCCCGTGAAAAGTAGAATCTTAGCAATGCCTTAGAAGAGGTCCGGGCCTGGAACAAGGCGGCCTTACAATGCGGGGTCCAGCTTCCAGTAGCTCAATAGAGTATTGTCCCCCACTCCGAAAAGACGACGCAGACACTATTCATATGAGGTAAAATCAGGCCGCACCAAACTTTATTAGTCCAGTCGGGGAGGAGGGGGCTATGCCCCTTCAGGTCCTGTTAACCTTAACTGCCAACTACTAACTCTGGTAGGGTAAACTTAAGGCGGTCTGATGTTCCTCAGTACCGCAACAATGCTAACTATAGCTACTGCAATGTCACGCCTGCCCGGTCACCCTCAGCCGGATCAGGAGGCCATTGCCTACCGTGACCTAAGGAAGGAATTGAGGGGAGCCAGTGAGGACCCTGGACCGCCCGTCCTAGGAGCCCTCGACCCGGCCCCCAGCTCATCCTGGGTCTTGCGCGACACTGGCTGGGCAAGCTCTAGCATTTGCGTGGACCCCATCTCATAAGGAGATGACCTGGCAGCAGACTATCCCTACCATTTAACTTAACTACCTCGCAGGACCCCTGTGGTGCGACAGCTATTAACTCTCCTATCCCCTTCCCACCTAATGCCAATTACAAATTTACACTGTGAGGAAGGTGAAAAAACCACAAGAACCTATGCCAATCTTCCTGGTGGCCAAAATTCCTTCCCAGCTCTGAACTCAAGTTCAGCAACCAGTACTACCCACAGTATATAAGGGGGGGTGGGAGGGTGCTTTGTTCGATCTGCTCAGGCGCGAATGGCTGTTACCATGCCCAATCACAAGATGGCGGCCGCGAGCTCCTGCTCTCGTGAGAGCTCGCTTCGCGCCGCTTTCCTTGCCTGCCGTGTGGCCCTCCCTACACGCGTCTTCTCCTTGGCACAGGTCAGGGAGGAGACAACAACCGCCTCCCCCCCAAGCTGCTCCCTGTGCCGAGGAGGGCCGATGCGGGGGGCAACGGACATTGTCCCCCACCCTGAAAAGACGACACAGACACTATTCATATGGGGTAAAATCAGGCAGTACCAAACTTTATTAGCCCAGTCGGGGAGGAGGGGGCTATGCCCCTCCGAGTCCTGTTAACCTTAACTGCAAACTACTAACTCTGGTAGGGTAAACTTAAGGCGGTCTGATGTTCCTCAGTACCGCAACAATGCTAGCTATAGCTACTGCAATGTCATGCCTGCCCGGCCACCCCCAGCCAGATCAGGAGGCCGTTGCCTACCATGACCCAAGGAAGGAATTGAGGGGAGCCAGTGAGGGCCTGGAGCCCTCGACCTGGCCCGCGGCTCATCCTGGGTCCTGCGCAATGCTGGCCGGGCAAGCTCTAGCATTCGCGTGGACCCCATCTCGTAAGGAGATGACCTGGCAGCAGACTATCCCTACCATTTAATTTAACTACCTCGCAGGACCCTGCCACTAGAGACTGCCAGCCTGTGCTTGACTAGTCTCGCCCCCCCTCCCCCGACTCACCCAGAAGAAGGCTCAACTTTTGCTGTATTGCTAACAAATATAGCTCAAGCCCCTCATCCGACAGGTGGACCCCATCAGGCCTAAACAGCTCCGGCCGGGAGAACTTAATTCCCGGGTGCCTAATCGCATGTCCCCCTAACTCAGTCACTAATTTTTCCACTTCTTTGTTTACTTTCCTTATAGCTTTATCAACTCTACTTGGGCGCATGGCATTCCTCCATCTTATTCTCTCTAGCATCTCAGACCAGACAAACCTTGTGTTTGGGAGAATTCGCCTGGCTTCCCACAGATCCCTCTTTATGTTGGTGACCAGGTGTAAACCCGTTTCCACCGGTAAATTGTTCTCTCCCAAATGCACCACCATTATGTCTAAATGCGCCTCTTTCAACAATGCGTGGACCACCGGCAGGAACTGAGCCCATCTCATCCTGCTTCTTCCTCTCCACGTCACCTCCGCCAGGTGCCCCAGGCCAAGCTGGGTTCCCCAGTACAAGAGTCCCACTCGCTTTCCGGCCCAGTAGACCATGCTGTGGCCGACGATCACGACTCTCCTCAGCTGTGGCAGCAGTCCCCTTCCTGTGAGAGACAAACATTAGTTACCCTACCCTCAATGCTTCACCCAAGACTGCTTCTTACCTAGTTACCCCACTCTTATACATGCACCTTTCACACGTAAGAGTGGAAGGCCCCGGACCTCCATCGGCCAATTGCCTTTATCTGTTGCTCAGATAAACCCGCCGCTGTGGCGGAACTTGCTGCCCCTATTCTAAATGAATGGGAACTGAATAAATGCGGTGGCAACTTTGCTTTCTTCAGGGACCTCAGTAAAACTGTAGAGAATTGATACCTGGTAACCCTTGCCCCATTCCCGTGAACGAACAGTTGGCCTGGCCGGTTGGGCTGCATCTTCAGATAGGCCTCAAGGGCCGTCACTGGGCAAAGGTGTCCCTCCACAACCCTCGCCAGCTTAACTACCTGCCCTCGGTGCCATTGATCCATTTTTGACCCTTTTAGCAATATTTTGACTCCTTCCACACCCACCTGAATGTTGTCAATGCCGACTACGATACCCCCTTGGTCCTTAGATGTGGCGGCTGTAATTTCACTTACTCGGAATGCCCCGAAAAAGGCAATTTTAAACAGGCTGTTGAACATGATAGACTCAAAACATGAAAAACACACCTCAGGTAGCTGCAAGCATATCTGCTGTAAAATTGCCGGTGTAATCGGCTGCCTAGTGTCGGCTTCCTGTGGAAATTCCCTCTGCCACCCCTCTAACATCTTCCTAACCAGAAAACCAGCACTAGGGGATGTAAAACCTGCTCGTCTATTATAAAAAGCTAAAGCGACCAATTTCCCCGAAATTGTCCTTGGTGCCAGTCCTTGCCTTTTCAATGATATAGCAAACTGGATGGCCTGAGCCTCTGTGATTGGGAATTGGGTCCCTCATCCCTTATCTTCCCGAAACTTTTGAAGTTCACCCAAGGCCTGAGTATAGGCCGATCTCATGTGGGGCGCCAGGGATCCCTGCACTGCCTGGAACATCTCTATCATCCAATGCTCCAGATTAGGGCTGATGCGGCAGCAGCTGTTACCGCTCCGCGATTCCATTCCTAAACCTCGGCATCCCAGGTTGCGCCTCGCAGAATTCCGCGTGGTACTCCGCGATTCTGCATTTTTTTCGCTACAAGAATTTGCAGATGCTGAATGTATGTGTTTCGCTGATTTCTTCATCGTTACCGTTGCTGTATACAATCACCGGTGTTTTCCCGCGTTCCGCCAATTTAATATATGAGCCACAGGCATGAGCACTTATCGTGGTTCCGCGAAGGGAGTATGAGCCATACTGTACTATTTTGTGCTGCCGCTGCAGCGCCGCTGTGCGAGTGATGCACGCTGTCTCACGCTGTCGCTGAGATGCTGAGCTGACTGCTGCTAGTGCTGTGTCTGTGTGTCTCTCTTTGTACCGCAGTAACCGCTC
>QEPC01007671.1:518030-532364 GCA_003113815.1 Sphenodon punctatus | reverse complement strand
CCATTCCAGCAAGGAGCTAAATCACTCAAAGGCCGAACAAGATATTGAGCACCCCATGGGCATCGCCTTGTCGTAGTAATATTGGCCTTCAAACTGGAACCCCAGAAGCCTAAAGCTTGCGGGGTGAACTGGCAGCAGGCAAAATTCCGATTTAATATCGCATTTCACCAACAGCGCCCCCTTACCGCATTCCCGGGCCATTTCTATTGCCATATCCAAGGATGCGTAGCATACGGAGCAAAGCTCCGGGGGAATCGCATCGTTCATGGAATGCCCCCTGGGGTGGGACAGGTGGTGGATGAGGTGAAACTCCCCCTCTTGTTTCTTGGGCACTATACCCAATGGGGACACATGGAGGTTGGGGAAAGGACGTGTCGCAAAGAGGCCCGCTATGCATCCCTCCGCGAGCTCCTTTTGAAGTTTGGCGGCCACCAAACTGGAGACCACATACTGGACCTCACCTACCATTGGGCAACCCCTCAGTGCGTGCGCTAGTGCATTATGCCTGACCGGGGTTGGAGCCTTTGGCTCCCCCTTGCTGTGGGGGGGCTCCTGCACCCATCCTACCCTGCTGCCGGCTTCTAGGGGATGAGCGCACCCAACTACACTGGACCCCAGGATGCCCCCCCCCCTGCAATGGGAACAAGCATGCCTGAAGCGGCACAGGGAGCGGGCACAACCCTCTGACCTATTGAAATCCCAACAGGTCCCTCCTTTTTGGCTATTGCGGCACCCATTTGACCAAAAGGGGTCATTCATCGGGGCCACTCCCCCTTTCGCCAAGGTATGGCCGCTGTCTGTCCTATGTGTCCCGGCTACATTGGACATACATTCCAGCCAAAGGTCCTGGGCATAAACGTCCCACCTAAGTCCTGGAGTAATTGCCGCCCTTTTCCGTAAACCCTCGTCGTAGCAGAGTCACGCACCCGGGTTACCAGTGTCATAGGCCCTGCACACAATGTCCTGATATTTTATCAGTTCAAGCGCCCTGTCACCTGTACCATCACCCCCATCAGAACCAAGAAGGCTGCTGACCAATTGGCCCAGTTCTTTTCCACTTTGGGGTGTTTAAAGCGCTCCTTCTCCTTCTTGGTGGTGTTGGGATCAGGCACAGGCTCCGTATATAACAGGGTAAAAACGTCCATATAGTCCCCTTTCCAAATTTTATCATGGGTTTGCTGTGCCAGGTGCGTGCCTATTGGTGGCCCCAAAGCCGCCCAGGTTCCAGGCTCAACCCGGCCCAGGGTTGTCAATGCGACTCTGGGGTGGCAGACCGAGCACTCCCCACCTATTGGGCTTTCTACTGCCCTACCTTGACTAGGGCCCCCGCCCACCTCAGGGACTGTGCGGGGGGCCTCCTGTCCCCTCCCGGGCTCGTTGCTGGGCCAGAGGATCCAGGATCCCACCCATCCTAACTGTTTCTGTGCTACAGACCCCATCTGAGTGACTTGCTCATGGCTGTCTCCCCCTTTCTGCCCACATTGGCAAGGGGGTGCACTGCAGGCACCTACCTGTATGTTCTTGACTGGTGCTTGCGCCTGCATTGACCAACGGGGTTACCGACGCTGGCCCAAAGGCTGTCCCTTGACTCTTATCTGTTGGGTCTGCCGACGCCTGCACCTCCGCCCCATCTCTCCCGCGGGTGGCCTGCCCCGTCAATGCCTCCTGGCGCCCTTCCACCAATTCCACCACCTTTCCTTCCAGAGCTGTGAACCAGCCCATAAACTCATTGAGGGTCTCGAGGATCACCGCCATTTGATCCCCATGTGCTCTCTGGGTTGGTGGTTCATCCTCCTCGACCCTAGTGGGCGACAAATTATGCCTGCCCCCCCCCCGCCGGGGCGGGGAGGGAGGCCTTACTGGGCATTGCTTGGCCTGATCTGGGGGGCCCCAGTGTCCCCCACTTGGGCCCAAGCCCCTGCAGGTGGGAGGTTGACCTCCCAGAGATGATCCCCTCAGGACCCCTCTATCCTCCCTGTATCGGGCAGGTGACTGCACCGCTCACATGCTTGCCCTGATCCCAGTTCAGGATACCTCCCATTGCTCGGGGCCAGGGTCCACCTGATTCCCTACCAGGCTCTCTCCTTCTGCTGTTTCCCCTTGATTGCGACCCTCTTGATGCCCTGTGGGCTCATGGCCCAGTTCCTGCCCTGGAGATTCTGCATGGCCTGTCGCGCTCCTTCTGCTAGGTGTCTCTTCAACCTGAAGTTCACTGGGGTTCCCCCTTTGTTCGCTGCTGGTCAGGCTGTTGAGGACCCCTTCGCATCCCGACATCCATGCCTGGAGGGATTCTAACACCTCCTTGACCCTTTTCGCCAAGGCTTTCTTAGCTGGGCCCTTCCCTTTCTTGCCACCACCTCCCTTCACCATGGCCTCTCTTGTGGGTCCCGGGGGCTCCCTAGACTCCCTCCTCCTGCTGTCGGTACCACGGGGTGTGAGGGAGGGTGCAATGGCTCGCCCGGCCCCTTGTTGCCTTAACTCTCCCACTGTAGGCTTACCACCCCCCTCTCAGTGTGCCCCCCCATACCACACAGCACCCTTGCACCCCACCAGGCTCAAGTCAGGCGAGTGGGATTTATCTACACCCCCTGCTTAAAGCCCACCCCCCACAGCCTGCCCCACCCGTGTGGGGGAAATAAGTTCTCCCCTGGGCTTTTGATGCCACGTGGAGATGGAAGGGGGATTGTTCAGTCCACGCACAGCTCCACAAGGCAGCCACTGTCTACCTGGAGAAGCTCAGTCAACTGCCCCCCCAAGCAGGGGATTACCCTGCAAAATTCACGAGGGGTGGGTGTGGGTGGAAACACCGGTCTCCCCACTCTGCCTCCCTGCCTTACTAGCAGCGCTGCTACCTGCTAGCTCCAATTCCAGCCGCAGGCTGCACCCAAACATGGAGCGCAGCCAGCACACTGCTTCATTCGATCTGTTCGGGCACAAATGGCTGTTACCGCGCCCGATCACAAGATGGCGGCTGCGAGCTCCTGCTCTCGCGAGAGCTCGCTTCACGCCGCTTTCCCTGCCTGCCGTGCGCCCCTCCCTACACGCGTCTTCTCCTCAGCACAGGGCGGGGAGGAGACAACAACCGCCGCCCCCCCCCCAAGCAACACACACCTGTGCCGAGGAGGGCCGATGGGGGAGGGGCAACGGAAATTTAAAGAAAACAATGGAGCTGAAACTCTAAACAGAAGGGATTGTGTGGAGGCACTGCAATGTCACAGAAGGGGCACAGGTGTGTGTTGGGGGGGCAGGGTGCAAGAAACGTCATGGTACAGAGGACCTGCTGGAATGATGGTGGGGAAAATCTCTGCTCCTTCCTTAGCATGCCACCCCACCTCACCCTTACTCCTTACTCCTTTGAGAGATGCGGTTCCATTGTATCCCTATAATGGTCATGACGGGCAGCGCAGGGATGTCCACTCAGTAGTCTGGATGCCACCATTGTTTGCCGTGGGCATTCCTTATCATTCATTACAGCATATTCCCACACAGCATGCTGACAGGGCATGAACTGAGGGCTGGCTTGCACAAGAGCCGTTACTGCGTGGGCACAAGAGCCTTGACATTTTTATTACGTCCTTTGTTACATGGTCTACATGTATCCCAGTACCTCTTCATGACAGTATGCATGTAGAGGTATATATGCACATACACTGGATAGTATGTTCCACATTGTCCCTCACTTTGGGAGTCCCTGTCCCTCATTTCTGGAGTCAGTGGTTGAGAGGCATGCTCCCCCCGCCCCCCCCCATCCCCAGAAAATGGATGGACACCAGAGCTGGTCTTAGAATTTGCAGGACCCAGGACAAAGAAAAAATATGGGGTGCCTGATGACCCCACCCACTTGCTGGCACCCTCTGCAGCCCTAAAGGTGGTCGTATTTGGGGCCCCACTGGCAGGGAGTGAGGTCCATTCACACTGCCCTGGTGAAAGCAGGGGCCACTGCAGGGTCCCTAGAAAGCAGAGTGCCCGGGGTGGTGGTAACCCCTGGTTGCCCTGTGGTAAGGCCAGCCCTGCTCTGGAGTTGTTTCACTGAGGCCCTTCAATGGAACTACTCCATAATAAGTGGTTTGTGGATCACTAGTTTGCTGCAGCATATGTTGCTGTCTGTTGAAACAGAGCAGGGAAGCTGCAGGCAATGGGTCACCAGTACCGCATACTGACCATGAGCCAGCTAAAGTTCTATGCCAGCACAAGGGGCCTTGCACTAACATAGGGCCAAAGACCCGCAAGCGGCTGGAGGGGTGGGTGTGCAGGCGCAGGCAGAAACAATGCTCCGCTGGCCCAATGACCACACCCCCTTCAAAAAAGCAGTGGTTATGCCCCCTCCGACAGCATTGCAGTGGGGTGCACAGTCCCCAGAGGGGGTGTCCAGCCCACTTGGTGACCCTCACTGTGGCAGTGGGTACCTCACTAGGGTATCCCACCATGGGACTGCCCATCGGCCCCCACACAGCAACTGGCTTGGCCATGCTTGCGCCCACTTTCTCCTGCTCAGAGCAGGAGTATGGCAGGCGCAGCCATAGGGAAACAGGCAGCAATCGCCTGGAGTTCCTGGAGCCACTGCACACTCGGCTGGCCAGCCAGCCCCTGAACCCCACAGCACACACCCAGGGAGTGAGAGCCCTGCCCAGTCCTCAGCAAAGCCCTGCCCCACCGTGTGCCACAGTGCTGATCAGAGTCGCATCACACGTGGACCTAGCCAGGGCTCTCATGTTGTGTGTAGGGGTGCTGCTCTGGGGTTTGGGGGACTGGCTGGGCAGGGGTGCAGTGGCTCCAGGGACTCCAGACGATCCTCACCTGTTCCCCTTCCTGCTGCTGCGCACTGTTGCTCCACCTCCCCTTTCCATCAAGGAGTGGAGCTGGAGCTGCGGCCGCTGGAGCCCCAGTGCCCTCCGCTAGCGCTGTTTCCCACAGCGCTGATTCATAGCTGGATTGCAGTCATAGTATCTATCTCCCAATTTGTTTCAGTGCATTAATATTGTTAATGAGATGGCAATCATGCAATAAGATTTTTGCTATGTGGTGTACACAATACTTCCATCCCTGAGCCACCTTGAGCCTCAACGGAAAGGGCAGGTTATAAAAAAAATTAAATAAATAAAATTAAATAAGCCCTATAGCCTTTTGCCCACCCCATACCTCTCAAGTATGCCAGATTTTCCAGGACATGCCAGAGTTAACACTTCTTTTGTTATCTGTCTGACAGTCATGGAAAACTGCTGCAGAGTCTCTAGAAATGGAGGTGTGAAATTTGCAAGCCATCAATGGGACAAATCAGGGATTTTAAAGCAGGGATGTCCTGGAAAATCCAGGACACTTGACAGGTATGGCTAGGGTGGCCCTACCTGCCCTTTAAAAGAGGACATTTATTAAAAATACATGATGCAGGACTGCACTGGAACCAATGTAGCCCTGCAACAAGTATTTTTCATAAACGTCCTCTTTTAAAGGGGAGGTATGGCCACCTTAGGTATGGCCCACCCACTTCTGCTGGAGTCTGGCTATGGGAATCTGAGGAAATGGACAATTTAACTAACTGGGGTTTTCTTTTAAATCCATCTACCTGTGAATGAGGAGCAATATTCTAATCTAAACCAGTGACTCAACCAACCTACCTTTTGTCTGTGTGACCCTGTTTTGAGATTTCAGTATAATCCTAGACAGCAACAGAGATGTGCCAGGATATCAAATGGCAATCTGATATCATCACTCCATTAACAGATGAGATGTACTCCCAACTGGTATCCTGATGCCAAGCTTGGGAACTTCTGCCCCAAACCATGCCCCTTGCTGCTGGCACTGCAGAGAACAGTGCTACAAGAGGGCCACGGGCTCAAGTCAGATTTCAGGCCTCAGCACCCAGGATCTTTCTTCGCTCAGAGCCCTAGAGAGCCACAGCAAAGGATGCCTGCTGTGCCTTATTTCAAGGAATGTCCCTTATTTCAAACTCCACAGCTCCATAAAACATAATGGGCCTCCCTTGCTACAGAGGCCTACAGCTCCAGAGTGTCCCTCATTTTTAAAATGGTGATCTGGCAAACCAACTTGTGCCCCATGGTTCTTCCCCTGGTGGTTCCATGGAGGAGAGCAGGTCGTTCCTGAAGGAAGACACTAGCCTAAGTTTGTTTTCCATTTTCATTGTTTCCTACAACAATTGTTCTCTCTGCTTTAACTCTATCTAGCCTATCACTCATCTGCTGACCACAAAGAATAGTGAAGAGCAAGTGGAGAAATAAAGGAGATTTTCTGGAATAAAGAATGGAAGAGGATAGGGAAAAGCATCCGCCAACTGATGTAAATTAGAGTAATCATAGCAGCCAGTGGAGTGAGGCAAATTTACACCAGCCAGAGATCAGGCTGATTTACATCAGCTGTGGCTCTGTCCCTGTCCCTGTTAGCACTAATGGAGCAATGTCAATTTCCTCTAACTGGGGATCCAACTCCATTGTCACCAATGGAGCAAAACCAATTTACTCTAGCTGGGCATCTGGCCCCTTGACTACAGTGGAACAAGACCACTTAGCTAAAGGTCTGGATCATTTACTCTAGTGGAGCAATGCTGATTTACACCACAGGCTAAGGTTCTGACCCATGGATATGTGGATGGATCTGTAGGTTGACCTTGGGTTCATAATTTGGACCCTTCCTTCTCTTTCCTCACCCTTGGTATGACCTTCAGGTTCCTATCCCTCAGCTCCTATTGAGCCCAATGAACTTGTACCAATTTTCAAAGCTCCTCCAAATAAAAGGGGAAGAGACAGGTTTCCAAATCCACCTTACCTAGTGTTGCCACCTTTTGAAGTTTGACCCGGAGACTCCCATTTTGGCCAATGGTAGCCTCCGGGTCAAACTGCGAAAGGTGGAAACCCTAGCTCTAGTTCAGAGTCCATTGGCTGCAGCTTGATTGGATGTGATGCATCTAGAGTGCTCCCCCCTCTCCAGAGTCTGGCTCCAGGCCTGTGCAGAAGACAAGACAAGGAGAGGGGGTGCTTTCACATGTTCCTCCACTCTTCCTTATCTTGGGGGAGCCAGTCCTGGGGGGTGGGGATCATTCAGCAACACAGCGAGTCCAGGACCTGTTCTCAGAGAGTGATTTGTTGTTGAATCAACTTAGTTTTAGTTGGCTCACATGCTGTGGGGCTTGTGACAGGAATGAGCTAGTCAGTCCCCAAGGAAAACCTATCTGGGCCACACTGGCTGGCTCTATGTCGATATGACTGTTCTTTCTCCATTAACCACTGCATCTCCCTAGCTCAGCTCATTTCACTCCCATTCACACAACACCAAGGACTTCGCCATGTCCAGGGAGTATGGGTCCCATGCAGTTGCACCACCCTGTCCCTATTAGAGCTACCTCCTTGATGGAACAGTCCGAATGCTTGTTCGTGCTGCTCCATGGCCAGGGCCAGATTAACCCATAGGCTAATAAGGCTATAGCCTTAGGCCCTCAAGTTTTGTAGGCCCTCATGTTCTTATTATATACAGGCTGTGTGTGGGAAATGCTGAGCACTTGAAGTGGGGCCCGGTGAGCAAATTGCAACTTGAGGCTAGAGGAGCGACTCACATGAGGTCAGGCCAGAGTGGGCTGTGTGGTCCCGACTCCGGTGGAGCCGGCACCGCATTTGGTTAGAGACTGGAGCACAGAGCAGAGGAAGTTGAAGGCCCCCAGCCTCACCCTGCAGAGGCTGCAGCAGACAGCAGCAGAGCAATCCAACTCTTGACCAGGAGCAGAGTCACTGGGAAGGGCCCCCAGCCAGTGTGCCCCCTGCTGAGGAGAGAGAAGCTGGCAGTGGTCAGCATAGCAGTCAGCAGGAGAGCCTGAGATACTATGTGGTGCACTGCACTGCACCTCCTCAGTGATTCCTCTCCTCTGAGCTCATGCAAGACTTTTGCAGCCCTTCCTCCCTCTCTCCCCGTTCCCTCCTGCAAATTTTTTTTAAAAAAATGGCCAGCAGCTTCCTCCCCCCCGCAGGGACAATAAAAATAGTTCTAGGTATCCGTGCTAATGACTGTCTCCAAAGGGGGTCACATTCTGAAGCTACTTTTGGCACAGGACCTCACCCTGCAAATGCTAAGGGCTTTTTAGTGGTTGATGGCACAATCAAATCCACATTCTGCCTGTTGCGAGAGATCCATACCACATCTAGCATCCCTGTACTCTTGTTCTCTACCATCTGATCATGAAAATGGTCTGATTGGCATGGATAAAGCTGATTTGATATGGTAAATCCTGCATTGGTGAAGGGCAAGATGACCCTTAGACTTCCTTCCATCTTTATAACTCTTTGATTAACCAGGAATAAGCTTTGGCCCTTGATACATCAGGTATTTTCAGACGTTACGAGATCACGCTCAACCACAGTGAACCACGGTCAATCCCACGGCGAAGCCAAAGCGCTCTGAACGTCTGTTCAGCAGCCACCAGATGTTCACCACAGTCAATACCCACATGGGGTCAAAATCAACCACGCTTCCGGAGCTCCCCACCGGACCATCTCCGAAAGCATGGTCAAAGAGATTCCTAACGGGAACCAACAAAAAGTAACGTCTGGCCAGCAACCACCGGCCGGAATCAAAGGAAATGATTCCCAGCCAGGGACAAAGCACGCAGCATCGCTGCCAGGCAACCAGCAACAACACAGGCAGCGAAGGGAGATTTAAAGGGCACACAGCTGCAGGGGGACAGGGTGGGATGGAGTGAGGCGGAAGGGAGAGGCAAGCGGAGGGCGAGAAAGCAAGGGAGAAGGAGGAGGTGGAGGAGGAGGTGGTAGAGGCGCGGGCGGGAGAGGAGGCGGTTGTGCTGCACCTGGAGGCGGTGGAGGGACAGCAGCAGCAGCAGCAGCAACAGCAGCAGCAGCAGCCAGGACGGACTGACCCAGTGCCTTCTGGGTGTTGTGACCACGGCTGGGAATCAACGTCATGTCTGTTGCGCTGCCCCGGCCCGTGATCTGCCGGCCCGATTCCCTGCCGTGGTCCCGGTCCCATCATGTCTGTTCGGGGCTTTTTTTTACCACAGGGGGGTGGTTGTTCGGTTCACCCCCGCCTGGAATCCACTGTGGTGAATCAGGACCGCTTAACGTCTGAAATCACCCATCATTTCCTGTTTCTCATTTCCTACCTCCAATTGACCAGAGAGTGTGGCCAGAAAGCCCTTGAGCAGGGATACCCTCCATTTCATGCCACTTTTCATGACGTGATATGACAAGAGCAGTCCTCTATGCCCTTTGCATAGCATTATTTTTTTTATTATTTTATTACAATTTATATGCCGCCCCCTTCTGCTATAAGCATCTTGGGGTGGCTCTCCCCGAGTGTTATGGGAAATACTTTGCTTCAGAACAAGACAAACACAGATTAAGAAACACATGCCAAGTTCGGCCAAACCAAACTCGGCTGAACTGAACCATCAAACCCGAACTCGCTTTTCGAACCGAACGACCAAACATCCAAATATCCGAACCACGTTCTGTTCACCCATCCCTACTTGCAGCAGATGCCTTTTACATTGCAACAGAACTGTGTAGCATGTTTTGGGGGACAAGTGGAACTCCATAATGCTGCTTTTGTGGTGTGTTAAGGACTTCATATAATATTGTTGGTTTAAGATGGTTTGCTTTGCTTGCTCTGTGTTTGCATGTACACTGCTGGTTCACACACACCCCTCCTCTCCTAAGCCCCAAGCATGTGCAAAGGGCATGACCATTTTGTGGGGCCTCCACTGACCATTGCTGCTTTCTAAATTTGAGGGGTGGTATTGGGTGGAACTGAATTCAGAATTCGGGTTGGCTAAACTCTACCTACCATTGATAGTCTTAAACCCTTCCGTCCTATTAGCCATGGGCCCTTCATAGCTTTAATCCAGGCCTGTCCATGGGGGATGATGATGTAGTAAGTATCACGGAGGTGATTCCCCTCATGGTTAGCATGGAGAGCCGCCCAGTGCGAATGCATTGCTGCAGGTCAGGACAAGGCAAACACAGATTAAGAGCAAGTGGTGAGTTTGCCAGAGGGAAAAGGTGTGTGAACAAGCCCTCAGCATGCATCTAGCTCCTGCGTGTGCTGAAAAGAACAGGAAAGGTCACATAAACTGGAGGAAGAGTTTCTCTGGAGTTTATGCCCCAGCCATTGCTCATAGGATTTCCCTTACTCACAGCCACTCTCACTCCTGAAAACATTCTGCAGAAGCAGAAGAGAAGAACACCAAATCAACAGGAACTGCAGGCACTTCACCAGGCAGATTCCACCCACAGACAAAGCCCCTGTAATGTCAGTGGGCCGCTGAGTGAATACCGGGCCTACCCATGCCTGGGACCCCCAAGTGCAATCTGGGATCTGAACCAGCCCGTAAAAAGGAATGACTCCCTGTTCCAATAGTCCAACAGCTCCCCCTTCACAACAGCATCAAGTGCTCAAGGACTGGTATGTGCTAAAGTAAACAAGGAATTGGCCCATGCTGTTCTATCAGACTCGTCCCTCGGGGAACTGGGGTGTATTTTGAGATCTGAGTTGCAAAGTTGGACTAAATATCCTGACTCATGGGATTACTTAGCCCTTAATCCATTTCCAGTCTGAGCTTGTCCCACTTCAGATTCACTGTTATCCTTGGTGGCATCATGCCAGTCCCATCACAGGCTTCAGGGTCAAACAAGAGAGATGTTAATGGTGCTCTGGTTGGACACAGTCTCTGTGCCATCACTTTTATGGCCGTTGTGAGGGAGAAGCAGTAAAAGCAGGGAAGCTGTGAGTTAACCTGACCCTACAACAACAATGTGTCTCCCTGTTCTTGGAAGGATTCTGGGTTCCTGCCAAATGAAAGTGGCGGCATGGTGGAAATTCCAGCTACGTGACCCACAAACAGACCCAGTTGGATTGCAGACAGATACATGAATGGGATCTGCTAAAAGTCTCGGCCATCAGCCTCTTTTAAAAAGGCTTTAGTCTCATGAGCCAGAAGGGTATCAGGGAGTTTGGGAGCCTGCTGGTGGATGCTGGTTTAAAGCAGGCCATCCCAAATGTTTGAGACCAACAGACTGCTGTGTCAATCCTCAGACTTCCCTGCAGAACCCCCGTGCACCTGCTGGCCAGCACAGTCTTTGCAGACAGGAACGGAAGTGTTTTTATTTAAGAACAATACAAGGGTACCAAGGAAGAAAGCACTAATTTTGATACATTTGCATATATTTGCATGTGCTGGTTTATGATAATTTATGCAAACATAAAATAGCCCATTGTCTAACACTGAGATTGGGCTGAAAAAAAGGTCCTTTTATTTCGAAACAACAATGCTCCATAGCACTTGATAGAAGAGAAACCCCACAACGCCCTATAGAACAGACACTCCACAGCTCCATGGAGCCTATGGAACAGATACCCCTCTGCTCTATAGAACACACAGCCCTATAGCACAGGCACATTTAATTTCTATAGCACTCCATAGAAGAGAAATCCTACAGTCCCTTTAGCACAGACATACCACAGGTCATAGTACACCCCCGTGGACAGAGGCACTGCATTTTCCCCATTGGCAGCAATGGGGAAAATGCAGTGAACATGGGTTCCTGCCCATAGAACAGACAATCCATGGGTGAGAGGATTTGTTGTTTGTTTGTTTTTTTAAGGGATTTTATGGGATTTTGATACCCTCCATTAGAATGTTTTTATTATATGTTTACATTTATATTTATTATTGTGTTTATTGCATTTTGTGGGGTATTGTTAGCTACCCTGAGCTGCCCTGGCAGGAGGGGCAGAGTATAAATGTATTAAATAAATAAATATAAATAAACTCCATAGCATTCCACAGAACAGCCACCCTATAACATACCACTCTACACAGCACTCCTTAGAATGGACACTTCCCATTCCCATAGCACTCTGTAGAAACATTGGCACCCCTTAGTGTCAAGGTTGACGCCAGTCACAGACATGCAGCATCCAGACTGTCTGGGTTGAAACCAAGCAGACAGCAGCCCTAGCACGATGTAACTCTAACCCAGTGGTTCTCAAAAAATTCCTGAACACCCTCCTTTTCACTTGTCTGTCACAGTCAAGTTTCCCCCACACCTTGCATACACACATACACCTTGCTCCCTCTCTTCCTCTTCCCACCCTCCTATTGCTTCTCCTGGCTCACTCCCTTGCCACCCCATTATTTTGGAGATTTCCCCTGGTTCGGTAAGAGTGGAGCTAGATGTTTGCCAGCTGGGGGTTCTTTTCGTGCCTCCTCAGAACACCTTCTGCACCCCCAATTTGGAAATCTAGGGTCTAACCCTACAGGTGCCTTCCCCCCAGTTTGGGAAGCTAGGGTCTAACCCAACAGCAACCAGAGTCTGATGTCAACTCCAGTTTTTGGGTTCCCCACAGTCCAGCACCGACCTGCTTGCTAAAACAGGAGAATGGCCTTTGTATTCTGCAGTTGTACCCAGCTTTCACATAAGCCTGATGGCTCCTTCACAGACATGTGATAAGGAAGCTTTTGGGGGATGGGAAGGCCCATTTAGAAGCTCATTGTTTTTAATGAACACTCCTGTCTTTCAAAACTTACTGCATCAAATGTATTTAGCGGCAGGACGCAGCCATCAATCCATGATGATGACCTTCTCTTCCTGCAGACAACTGGAAATGCTCCTAGACACAATAGTTTTAATTAGCTGGCTGATATAATTAGTGCCCTGAAAATGGTTAGTTTAATGGATACCCACATTGCTCAATTTGTGATTATTCTAGTTTTAACCACTTCAAAGTGCTCTGTGGCTGTGTGGCTGTTCTTTCCTGAAGCTGCCCTGGGCAAATGCCATGCCTGGTGGCTTACGTAGCTAGAAGCCTGTTGAAGGAAATCCCTTTTCCTATGAGCAATATTTAGTCCCATGACCTGGACACAAACTGTGACTCCCTCCATCTGCTACAAAGTTGGAGGCAGCAGAGTAACAGCAGTCCAAAGTCTTGAAGAGACCGCTCCTCTCCTTGGACTCTGCAAATGCCTAGCCACAATCCCATTAATATGGTGGCAGTTCCACACGCTCATTCCACTTCCAGGAAATTCAGGCCCCATGGGAAGGCAGCAGGGGGGAGACATTGCTTACACCACACAATGATCAGCTTTCTCACCCCATTCCACTTGTGATCATCACCCCACTGTGATCATCACCCCCTGAATAAATTAAAAAGTCTGTTCCCACATAGTGAAATTAATCACTCCCAATACACAAGAGTGGAACAACCATATAATGTCCACCTCCTAAATTCTGCATCATCCATTATTAAACAGTCATTGATTAAGTAGACCATTGGCCAATTCTGCTCCTTGAAACTATAATAAATGGGCAATGAAAGCCACAGGCACCAAGCATTTTTTTTCATACTGTAGGAGAAATTTACATAATCTTGGTTCTTGCTACAAATGTAAGCCTCAGACCAAACTGGAGTGAGGCTTTGAACACATCTAGGAGAAATCAGAGCTTTCTGCTATGTTGATGTACTAAATTTCTTCCAAATTCTTCTGGGAAGAAGCATTTCAGGACATTAGCCTGGGAGTAGGGACGTTTGGATGCAATTCTTGGCTCTGCTACAGATTCATGGTGTGCATTTTGGGCAAGTTTATTAACCTCTCTGTGTCTCCTGTAAAAAAGGTGGATAATAATGTCCTTCCCTGACTTTTGCCTGTTTAGACTGCAAACTCTTTGGGGCAGAGACTGTCTCGCATTCCATGCATGCGAGGGGGCTGAATTTACACTTTCTTGGGCAGGCACTCAGAAGCTTGGTCTCAAGCCACTCCCTCTGCCCCCTTAAGCATCAGAGGCTAGGGTACACAGAGGGGCTGGTGGCTGTCCCCCCCCCTCCCCCAAAAGTAAATGAGAGATCTCCTTAGCGCAAAGGAAGGCACCCAGGCCCCATTGCCGTGTCATGATGAGGAGCTGCTGTTGTAACTGCAGGACATGGCAGGGATCTGCGTAGGGATGTGCAATTCACTTTGTTTTTATTAGTTACTAAAACAAATGGAACCTCATTTGCTTTAGTAACTAACATTCAAAAAATGAATGACTAGGCAAACAACATACATTTACTTTAATTTGTTTTTATTTAAAAATAAAAATTAAAAATTAAATTAAAAAACCTGCACATGCGTAAAATGGCTGCCTGTGCTCTAGGGGCGGGAAAACCGGTAAATCTGGTATCCGATAATGCCGGTACCAGGCGTACCGGCATTATCGGATTCGACCCGGTAATCCGGTCCCGGTACCGGATTCCGGGTACCGGATTTTTTTACATTGCAGCCATTTAAAAATGGCTGCAATGTAAAAACTTAAAGCCTTAAAAAGTTAAAAAAAAAAAACC
>QEPC01007671.1:499663-517930 GCA_003113815.1 Sphenodon punctatus | reverse complement strand
TTTTTTTAAACAAAAATCCAGGCTGGGCAGGGTGGGTGGGGGGTGTCCCCCCTTCCACCCGCGCAGCCTGGGAGGGGGAGGGGGAAGGAATTCATTGATTTCAATGGGGACACAGCGCCCCATTGAAATCAATGAAATAAATCCGGTACCGGCATACCGGATTTAATCCGGGAATCCGGTTTTTAGAGAACCGGTAACCGGTAAATCCGGTAGCCAGTAATGGGCCCGGGGTCCCACCTCTACTGTGCTCTATTCCAAAATGACACTGGCAGCGTTGCCATTAATTTTTAAAAGGGAAGCCATGCACAGAATGGCCCTGGTGGAAAATCAGTGTGCATGTCAAAATGACTACTGGACCATTCTGCGCATGCATGCCCTTTTCCAAAATGGTGGCGGCTTACTGAGTGCTTGGCTGCCATTTGGGAATAAATGAAGGTGATCCAACTGAAACTGAATCCTGACAAGACCAAAGTGATGATAGTTTGTTGGTCCTGTAACCTGGGGGTATAGGAATGCCTGTCACTGATGGGGTCCATCCTCATCTGGTCACTCAGGTTCACCGCCTTGGGATGCTTACAGATTCATTCTGGCATCTGACCATCAGGCTGTGGTGGTGGTGGCTAGCAGCACCTATCACCAACTCCATCGGGTCAGGAGGCTGCAACTGTTAGTTAATAGCAGTTAGAGTTAGTGTAGATATATATAATATAATCCCATTTTAAATAAATAAATAAATAAATAAATCTTCATGTGCATTATTTGTGTTATAGAAATGGAGAAGGGAAGCAGAAGAGGCTGCCCGTAAGGCAGGCAATGGGGCACGTGGCAGAGGTGGCAGGGACGGTGACAGAGGTGTGGCAGCAGACAGCAGTAGCAGCCCGAGCCCATCACCACGCCCCAAACTGCACAGGCCTGATTTTGGCAGACAGGCTTCAGAGGCTCCCAACAGTGACACTAGGGGTGTGGTTCAGCATCGCCTCTTGCCAGCGTCCTCCACTGTCACGCAGGGCACTAGAAGGCCTGCAGTCCAGGAGACTGCGGTTGTCTCTGCAGGAGCAGGTGCTTCAGGGGCAAGGTTCGAAGTTTATCATGGGCCACCATCATCCCACATTACTGATGTGATCCACAGCAGTCCAGGATTGGTGGATCCCACCCCGGCTACTAGAGGCAGGGCCCAATCCCCGGGCAATGGCAGCAGGGAGAGGAGCAACAGCAGCAGCAGCTGTAGAAGTAGCAGCAGCAGCTGGGGGGGGCACAGGAAGAGTGGCAGCAGCATGGTGGGCAGTCCATCAGCCTCAGGGTCCCAGTACTCCCCTTCGAGGGGGACATATCTCAGATTGGGGACAGCGAGGCAGACACTAGTCCTGCAGAGGAGCTATCTGGTGCTGAGGCAATGCCTGTCCCTCCGAGAGCTGTGTCACCACCATGTTCTGTCCCTCCCAGCAGCGCTGTCAGCGGTGCGTCTCCCGGTGCAGGCCAGAAGGCAGGAGGGGGCAAAAAATCCTCTGTATGTGAGCATTTTAGGTTGGTGCGGGTGAATGATCCCATGGAGGTGCAGTGCAGTTTATGCCAGAAGGTGGTGAAGTGTGGGCAGGTGCTCACCAACCTTGGCACAACTGCTATGGCAAGGCACCTGAAGGGATGCCACAGCACTGTGCTGCTAAGTGGGCAGACAGGGGCAGTGGACGCCAGCGGGTTCCCGACTGCAGCGGCCAGTCAATTTTCAATATTTTTGTTTGGGCACTAGCTTCCGCTCTGTCCCACAAAAACAAACAAACAAACAATGATAAAACAATAATAAAACAACAATGATAAACTAACAAACAGACATACAAGTACAAATAACATAGCAATACAAAACCATACCCCATCTGCCCTATAAAACACATAAAATGAGCAAACAGTTCAATTTCTGCCCTAAAATAATAAAACAGTCATAACCCAATGATGCCTAAGGAGGCCGTATAGTCACTCGTATCAAAATCAAATAACCTGGCAAGGCAGTGGGACCCAGGGCGGTGCAGCTGTTTTACAGTTGCACCATCTAGCGGATAAGTCCACTGCGCTGCTTAGAGGCAAGCTAAATGAATGAGGCTACCTGTATAATCTCTTCCTGTTAGTGAAAAGAGAGTAAGGTTTGGTAGATTTCATGGGTAAACGAACCCTTATAATTACCCACGAGCGGCCGGAGCCAAACATCCCTGAGCTCATTATAATGGATACACTTACATGAAAAGTGTTTGACAGACTCCACTTTGTCAAAGGAACAAGTACAGCGGCGTGAGTCATAATTGACACCCACATACCTGCCCTCCGTCACCTCTGTCTGGAGCAGCTGGAAGTGGGCCAAAGTATAGGATCTACGCAAATTATTATTGTTAAGTAGGTCCAAGTATGTCTCAAATAGTACCGTATCCTTTAAAGATCCCAAACAAGGGGCTACTTTCCATGTGTTTAGGGTCGCTAAATCCTCCTGCATGGCAATGTCCTTGAGGCGGCCCCATACTTCCCTTTTAACCCCTAACACTAGTTTGCTCACCAGATATTTGAAGGAGAAGCCAATGTTCTTGAGCACTCCTGCAAGATGGCACAACCATGGATAAACCCTGGGGCCAGCATATAAGAGCCCTTCCCTGAAACATTGGCTCAGGAGTGTAAATTCGGGTTGAGTAGCCAATCTAAGCCAATATCTGACTACTGCCATGCTGGCTAAAGTACCAATTGACATCAAGCCTGACTCTGCCCTTAGCACTGCGCCCGGGACCTGTTTCCCCACCTGAAGAATCAGGCGCAGAAAAGCATTTTGAACCCTTTCAAGGATAACTGAGCTAGGGTATGGTATAATCTCAAACCCGAAGAACAGGGAAGCTGGAACTTTTAATTGGTACACTTGGAGGAAACTAGACAATTTCACTCCCTGTGACACCTTCGCTGCCTTGCTCAGTGCTCTGACAGATCTTAATCCCCTGGCCACCCTATTCTGGGTATGTTGGGTCCACGTTCCTCTGACAGAAAAAGTAATGCCTAGATATGTGAAAGCCTTAACCCTTTCCAGATTTTGGCCATTCACCGGCCAGCTAGCGGAGACTCTACATCTTCCAATCACCATGACATTAGATTTGGACGGATTGGGTTCTAGTCCGTTACAGTCGCAGTAAGCGCTGAACTTCTCCAATAACCGTTTAAGCCCCACCACTGATTGGGACATTAGAACTAGATCATCGGCAAACTGGATTATAGAAATCGGGCAATTTCCAACTCTAGGCACGTGAGCGCTTCGAATCTCAGACCAGCGGGGAGATCAGCAAGTTAGAGATTAAAAAGCAGGGGGGCAAGCACACACTCCTGCCACACTCCTCTCCTAATTGGAGCTGAGTTATTCGATAGTCTCTCGGGTGATAATTTTATATTCGCCAGGTTATTGAAATGGAGCTGAAGGATGAGTGACAAGAGATTTTCATCAATCCCCATCCAAAGCTTTGTTCACGGGACCGAATCAAAGGCTTTGGAAAGGTCCATAAAGGCCAGGAACAATTTGCCCCTCCTAATCTTGTTGTATTTGTGGATAATATGCTCCAAAATGAAGCAACAATCCGTTGTAGTCCTGCCTTTCCTAAAGTCATGCTGTTCTGTAGGGATAATTGCCCATTCCCTGGTCCAATTTTCCAGGCGTTCAAGAAGAAATTTGGTGAAAATTTTCCCTACTATGGACAATAAACTTATTGGCCTATAGCAGGCCGGATCCTCCAACGAGCCCTTCTTAAAAATCGGAACAACCCAGCTTTGTACCCAACTAGCTGGTACTCTACATCCTTCCTCAATCATGGTGAATAGCTTAGCGAAAATCGCAGACCACCACTTAGGGGCTTCCTGCAAAATCTCTGCTGTGATCTGGTCCGGCCCAGGGGATTTATTCTTTTTCAACTGGGAAATAAATTTCTCAATCTTGGTCTGGGAAAATTTGATCCGCTGCCTACCTGCGACCCACTCCCAGTTCCTCCACTATCCAGAAGGTCCAACGGAGCCTTTGTCTGCATACAGTTTCCCCAAAAAGGACTCCCAGTCCTGGCTAGATAATCTCGACTGGTTTTTTTTTAACTCTCGGGCCTATTAATCTGTTCAGAATCTGCCAAAAAAACATGGCATTCCTTAGCCGCTGGGCTACAGCCATCTCTGCCCACATTTCATTGAAGTATTCTCCTCTTTTCTTTTTCAGGTATGTGGCATAGGCTGATCTAAGGGTAGAAAATTGAATCCAATTGTCTGAACACATGTCCTTAACCCATTGGACCTTCAATGATTTAAGCTGTCTCTTCATAGCTCTACAAGAAGCATCATACCACAGGTGCTTAGGGACCTGCTCCCGCCTTAATTTGCGAACTTGCAGGGCCTGATGAACCATTTGAACTATAGATTCATATAACTGAACTAGAATTTCATTATCCTGGGTCTGAAAAAATATGGCCTGTTGTTTCACAAGGTTCTCTGAAAAACAAAGGTCCTGGAGCCGGCATATTGCGGATGCCAGGGTAAGCTTTACAAGCTTCAAAATAGGCTTCCCCAGCTCACTTCCTACCTCCAAACCAAGTTGGGGCCTCTGGGTCTCTAGCTGGATGGTGAGAGTCACATGCTCGCTCTCCGGTCTAGCCACCAATGAGAAATTCTTAAACTGATCCATGACCAGGGCACTCACTAGAATCACTATGGCACTACATCCATGAGGTCCTAAAAAGGTAAAACCCTTAGTTTGGCTAGTACCAGAAGCGGGCTCGAGTGCCACAAGATCAAACTTCCCCATCAAACTAGAGAGAAGGAGATCTCTGTGGCGCAATGTGGCTCCTATTTGCTGGTCGCCCACTTCCTTAGCAACCCTCCCCAGCTGCCTGTCTGCCCGCCCAGGTCAAAAATCAAAGGGCTGGGCAGTGGTGACCCCTTGGCACAGAACTGAGTAGACAGGAGACTCATATATAGGTGAGCCTCCGAGTTGGGTCCACGCAGCAGGTGGGGTCCAGAACTGTCACAAAGAACAGAAGAGGGGTCTTTTATGTCCTCCCCCCCCCCCAACCCAGCATATCAAGAGTGATTACATTTCTGGTCCTACGTTTTTATCCAGAGGAGGCTGAGCCTTTTCTTTCAGCTTCTGGTGGGGCCTCAAGCCTCCAAGCCTCCATGTAGCCAGCAACTAGGCATGTATGTACAGCAGCCAGCAAAGTGGTACCGGAGGGCACTAATGGATAGCAATAGCACAACTAGCTGTTTTCCAAGCTCCACAAGAAGCACTCGGTGGCAGGTGCTGACCCTGGCCAGCATGGAGCTCTGTTTCTACTGCAGTCTTTAGTATTTAGCTTCTGTTTCCTTCTAGAATATCATCTATGCTAGTGAAGATTTAATTAATACCATCAGTGGGGAGTGCTGCTCCATTCATCACCCACCTCTGCCTTTAATGAATAGGATAATTTAATTCCTTTCAGTGAATAATACACCGAATTAAAAGACACAGCAGACAGCCCCATTCATGGGATGATTTTATTTCAATTTACTACCTTTAAAATGAGGGCAAGTTTCTCAAGTGCCAATCCACATGCTAGCAAAGGAAGAATAGCACTAGAAAGTTTATTATTGCTAATAGCCATCCTTGATTAATTCAGAATCCAGTATTAGGAATAGCTGGAAAAACGTTGAGAGGAAGGTCATCTGTGGGTATTTTCAGACATGATGGGGCCTATTGGCCCCGTCATGAAAACAATAAATTCATCCCCCGCTGGGATGACCCTGTCACGCCCTAACAGATGTGCTGGGGGATCCCGGCGGGGAATCGGGGAGGGGGCGGGGCCACGTGGCACAACGTGAGGCCACACAGCCCCGCCCCCTCCACGCTCCCCGCCGCCCGCCCTCTGGGGAGATGGGTGGCCGCCGTGGCCATTGCAGCCGCAGCGCTCGCCCGATTTGGTCACGGGCTGGAATCCTTGTGGGGATTCCGGGCCATGGCCGCCATCCAGAAGTGATGGCAGGGTTCATCACCGCGGGGAATCGCCTTCGCCACGCGACTGCCGCCAGTCCCGCTGCTTCGGCTGCTCACGTGGCGAAAGTGATTCCCTGCCGTGGTAACATCTGGGGGGGAACATCCATTTCCCCAACAGACATTACGTGATCACAGCCACCACAGGGAATTGACTGTGGTTGACTGTGATCTCGTAACGTCTGAAAATACCCCAAATGTTGCGGTTTTTGAGACAAGCTGCTTGAGCCTCAATGGATGATTTCAGCCATTACGAGATCACACTCAACCACAGTGAACCACGGTCAATTCCGCGGTGAGGCCAAAGCGCCCTGCATGTCTGTTCGACAGCCGCCAGATGTTCACCACAGTCAATACCCACATGGGGTCAAAATCAACCACGCTTCCGGAGCTCCGGTCCGGACCATCTCTGAAAGCGTGGTCAAAGAGATTCTCAATGGGAAACAAACAAAAGTAATGTCTGAATGGCAACCACCGACCGGAACCAAAGACAATGGGTGTTTTCAGACGTGATGGGGCGGCTTCGCCCCATCCCCCAAACAACCCAGAAATTCCCCGTCGGAATCACCCAGGCATGGCAAACAGATGTGCTGGGGATCCCGACGGGGAATCAGGGAGGGGGCAGGGCCACGCGGTGCAACGTGCGGCCGCACGGCCCCACCCCCTCCATGCTGCCTCGCCGCCCGCCCTCTGGGGAGACAGGCAGGTGGCGAGGCCAATGCCGCGCAGCGTCTGGCCGAGTTCACCACGTGATAGCCGACCAGACATTACTCTTTTTTTATGCCCGCCTGGAATCACTTTCACCACGCTTCAGCCGATTTTCGCGCCGGTAGCCCAGGAAGCATGGTTGAAATTGACCCCATGTGGGTATTCAGTGTGGTGAACATCTGGCGGCCGCTGAACAGACGTGCAGGGCACAGTGACCACATGTAGGTATTCAGCGTGGTTCACTGTGATCTCGTCACATCTGAAAACACCCAATGATTCCCAGCCGGGGACAAAGCGCGCAGCGTCACTGCCAGGCAACCAGCAACAACACAGACCAGGGAGGGAGATTTAAAGGGCACATGACAGCAGCCGGGATGAGCCGCCCCGGCGCCTTCAGGGTGCTTTGACCACGGCACGGGATCGGCACAATGTCTGTTGTGCTGCCCCGGGCCGTGGTCTGGTGGTCCGATTCCTTGTCATGGTCCCAGTCCCGTCATATCTGTTCGGGGCTTTCCTTGACCACGGGGGGTGATTAATCTGTTCACCCCTGCTGGGAATCCACTGTGGTGAATCGGGACCGCGTAATGTCTGAAATCACCCAATGTTTCTATGCTAACAGGGGGATGGGGGAGGCGGCTTACACAAGAACGTACTCACTGCCAGATTGGGTCAGACCAATGGCCCATCAGGCCCAGCATCATGTCTCCAACAGTGGCTACTCTTGGTCACTTTGGGAAAGTACCCAACAGATCATAATGGAAAGATCCATTCCCTGCTGTTCACTCCCAGCTCCTATCAGTCAGAGGTTGTGTCCTCCAAGCTACTTGACTAATTGCCTGTTATGGGCCTATCTTCCAAGAACTTAGCTAACCTTTGTGTAAAGCTAATGCTAGAAAACAGCACCGACAAAGTTGTGAGACCTCATTGTATTTTTGCATGCACCTTACACATATTAAAATGGCACAATCCCTCTTCAAGCCCATCTTCTCTTAATGTAGGATATTTTAAAAAGTGATGGGCGAAAAGCCCACCACACTTAAAGCCAACCTGGGGTGAGCCCCACTGCTGAACAAACGTTCGGGCAGCTTGGGGTGAGGAAAGGGCGAGGGACATGTGGACGTGGGTCCTCCACATGGCCCCACCCCTGCACTCCTCAGTGTGGTCCCGCCTCCTCCCTGATGGGCGGGTGCTCCACCTAACTCCAGGTGGAGCGGGCCATCAGATGTGATGGACTGTTCTACCATGGTCTGGGATCACCTACCCCGGACCATGGCAGGACTTACCATGGGATGTGCACTGGTCGGGAGCCCAGCACACATCCTGTGGTAGCCTTGCCCCGGTCCAGGGTAACGGGACAGGACTACCACGGAATGAAATGGAATGAAATAAAATAAATGTCTTCCCCGGCCCGTGGTGAACATCTAGTGGGGCCAGAGCAGACATGACACCCTGGCCCATGGCCACGCTGGAATAAGTGCGACCAAGGGCCATGGTGTCACCTTTGAAAATACCCCCAAAAGAGCTGTTTTGTATTATGTTTGATGTTTTAGTGAGAGTTGGTTAGTGAGTTAATTGAATATTTGTATTTGTTATAAACCATAACCATTTCTTTGTTGTTACCATAATGCTAATGGCACATGTGCAACTTTGGGGGTAAAATAACAGGCACAAAAACTTGCTTGCCACTGCCACTGGAAGAGCTACATCACTGGATTGCTGGGACTGCTGTGGAGAAGAAGTTGGAATACTGCTGCTTATACTGTCCAGCGCAGCTGAAGAAGTGACGAGGGAGGAAAGTATCCGCCTAGCAGCGACTGCACTTGTGAGATCTGTGCTCATCTGAGGACCTAACTCAACAAGGTGTCATGTCAAGCATCCAGCAGAGGAGGGTAACAACAAGATTAGTAGAGGTGTGCACCAGGGGCCCATGTCATTTTCATTTTAGTTTTTTGTTTTCATTATTTAAATCTGCCATTTTCGTTTTCATAAATATCAAATTGTTGTTTTCGTTTTTGCTTTCATATTTTCAACTGTAACATTTTGTTAAAATCATATTTGGCTGACACGTGGAAGTATTATACCTCAAATGGAAAGCATTAAGTGTAACAAATTTCGAAAAGATTGGATAAAGGAATCCAATTTTAAAAGTAGTTGAATTATTTTATTTTGCAAAAATCTTCATATACATTCTTAGCTGTAACTTTTTTGCCTCGCACTTAATGTAGATGAAACAAATTGATACCCCTTCCCATATTTACTATCTCTGACAACTTTTAGAAGGATTGGATAAAGGGTCCTGGTGGTATAAGCAATTAACTTATAAATATATGTCTGACTGTAACAACCTTTTAGTCCAAACAATGTACATGACATTTGGCAGGGCTGTATATCACATTTTCACGGTCATCTTTGCCAAATATCAGAAAGATGTGACAAAGGGTCACCATTTTATATGCCTGCACAGCATATGTAGAGAGGGAGCCTATGCCAGAGATCCTCTTACGTGTCACTGTGGTATAAGGTCGGTTTGTGATGCCTATTGTCCAGAAGAAATGTCAACAAAATATCCTCTTTTTTTCTGTGACCATCCCAATAGCTCTCCCCCACTTGTTACTGGGAAGTCAGAAGCATCTGTTTAGGAAAGAGCCAATAGAGATTCTCTTATGTCCTCTGTCACAGTGCTGCAGGATGTGATTGTGATGATAATTGACCAGCCTGGATGTGAAAACTATGTTTCCTGATTTCTGGGATGCTATCCCCAAAGTCCCAGTTATGTCCCATCTATGCCTACCTGGGGGCCTCCCCCTATGCCTGCCTCAAAGCCACTACCAATTAGTCCTGTAAAGCTGGAAGCATGCAGTAATTGGCCAGTGAATGTGTCTGTCAGTCTTTTGGGATGTTCCTCGTCCTCCCTCCTACATCCCCACTCCCCCTGCCATGCCAGGTGCCTGCCTCTGACTGGCACTGCATGTGCTGCTATTTATCTGAATTATAGTCTTCAATGGGACAGCTTCAATTGCTTATAAATTGGGTTCCTTTATCAAATTGTCCTGTAGTTTGGCAGAGATGACAGGGCAGGTATGTGATACATGTCTGTCAAATATCTTGTAAACAGGATGGAATATAAAAATGTTACAGCTGGAAATGTATTTTCAAATTAATGTCTTATACCATCAGGACCCTTGATCCAATCATTCTAAAAATTTGCAAGAGTGTTAAGCCTGTGGAGGGACATAATGTTAACATGCTTCATGTAAATTGGATGGAAGATAAAGAAGTTGTAGCCATGAATGTGTATGGAGCTTTTCTTAAAATCATAACATTCAATTGCTTCTAAAATTGGTCCACTTTAACTAATAGTTTTGACAACTGGTACACGTGATGTCCCCCCATTGGGGGTACAAGCCCTCCAGGTGTCATCAGAATTGAATAAGAAACAAAAACGTTATAGCCGGAAATACATTTTCCCCTTTATTTCAAAAACAAAACGTAATTTTCCTTTCTAATTTCATTGTTATTATTTGTTGTTTTCGTTATTGCAATAAAGATTAAAAAAACAAACAATTTTCTTTATTGTTATTGTAATAACGAAAATGACATGCACGCCCCTACGAAAGCCACATAGAGCATCCTGCAGCGGTGAGAGGAGGAACTTGCAGCTACTGGTTAGCTAGACTTACTTGTGGTGGGTATGTCCCAAGTCTGGATCCAAGGAGGGGGTTGCTAAAACGTGATCCTCTCCTTTCTGGTGGAGACCTCAGACTATTAAACTGGATCCTCCTGCCTGGCCTTGGATCCCAGCAGTTTGGACACCTTATGGGACAATGGCAATCACCCAGCCAGGCATGAAAAGAGAAAGCTAACTAGGAGCTAGTGTGGCTTAGATGCTCTATGCAGATGGTAGCAGCTTATGCCTGGCAGTAGCAGAGGTGAAAGATGGAAAGAGGCTCTGCTGGCCAACAAGTATGCTAGTGCCAGGAAAGCAGGGCTAGTACAGGTACAAGTCCATCTCTATGGAGTGAGCCAGAAGGGACAACCTAGCACTGAATTGCCAGCAAAGATAGACCATAGTTCTCAAACTGGGGGAGAGGTGTGTGTGTGTGGTCATAATGTCTCTGTGGGAATACATAGATGTCAGGGGTGTAGCTAGGTGGGAATGGACCCTGTTGGAGAATACAGAATAGGCCTCCTGCTGGGGTTCTCTACTGCAGTGTGCATAACTGCACATGCATTATGCACTTACATGTGCGTGGGCCCCCCAGGCTCATGGCCCCTGGTGCAGTTGCACTTGCTGCACCTATTATAACTACGCCCTTGGTAGGGGCCCTGCTGATAAACTCTTAGCTCTGCTCTGACTGAGCTGGGGGAATTTCCAAAATGGTGGCAGCCACTGATCAATCATGTGCCTGATGGGGGGGAAGCCAGCGCCAATTTGGAAATCTTCCCAGCACAAGTACTTGGAGCTATATAGGAGAGCAGCAGGAGGAGAGGGGCAGAGCAGGGATGGAGAAAGAGAGAGACAGCAGACAAGGGGAAGAGAAAGAGAGATGTTGGGAAGTTGGGGTGAAGTACCAGTACCACAGACAAGCAGAAGGAGACACACTGTAAATCAGAATTGGAGAACCTGTGGCCCCATGGGTCAAATCCAGCCCATGGCTGATTTTTATTTGGACCCTTTGCAGTTCCTGGATGTGGCTCATGGATCCAGTCCCTACTTTCAAGCACTGAAAGAATGAGCTCAGAGGAAGGGTATACTTCTTGCGCTATATAAATAATAAGGGAGCAGAGAGGAGGGCATGCACTTGAAGACAGGGAGGGAATTGAACCATGATCTGGACCCTTCTCTTCCTTCTTCTGTCCTGAGCACCCCTCTCTCGATTCCTTTGACTCCCATGGAGATTTTGCTATTTTCAAGGTGCCCATGACAGGAGGGAAAAGTTCCCCCCTCCTGATGTGAGATCCCTCCAGCCTTTTTTTACACCCATGACAGGCAGAAACAAATTATTTATTTATTTATTTATTTATTTATTTATTTATATTTGTATCCCACCCTTCCCTAAAGGCTCAGAGCAGCTCACAAAAATTATAAAATACAATATAAAAACATGTTAAATACAATCCTGCCCAAGACCCAGCCCACTCCCACCCTCCAGCAATTTCCCACCTAATCCTTCCCTATCCCCCAACCCATCCTCTCCCTTAAATTGCCTCCCGATCTTGATGATTGTTCACTCAATGACCTCATTGTCTTCTGGAACAGCTTGTTGACTGAGGCCATTAACCAAACGGCTCCAGGCGTCCACTCCCAGAATGCTGACCAGGGGGTGGGGTCACCATGGTTCATGAAGGACCTGCACTGGATGAAGCAGGATGGGCGGCAGTTGGACCAACAGTGGCGCCGGACTCTCACTGAAGCTGACCGATTGCAGCATAAAGTGAGTTTAAGACCATATGCTGTTGCAATGTGGGCAGCAACGAAAGAGTTCTTTGCTGCTCTCATTGCATCTGCAAAGTCATGTCCAGTGGCGCTTTTCTGGGTGGTGTAGAGGCTGGTCAGTCCGGCCTCTCTCCGCCTGAAACTGGAATCTTTCAGTGCCCACTGTGCCATGTTTGCTGCCTTTTTTGCGGATAAAATTGCTCAGATTCACCACGACTTCAATGCTGCACTTGCGACAGTTGGTGAATCAGAGGTAGGGGAATCCCCGCCATGTCTGTTGTGGGATCAGTTTCAGTGAGTATTGACTGCTGATGCGACAGAGGTCCTTGGGGCAGTTTGGGCCACTTATTGTGAAATAGATCCGTGCCCATCCTGGCTGGTGAAGGCCAGCCGGGAGATGTTAGGGCCATTGCTGGTGGGGGTGGTCAATGCTGTGGATAGAGTGCCGAGCCATCTCAAAGAGGCGGTGGCATGGCCTCAGCTCAATAAATCATCTTTGGCATTGACTCCCTGGCCAGCTATCAGCCAGTCTCTAACCTTCCCTTTTCAGGGAAGGTTATTTAATGGGTGGTGGCCCGGCAATTACAGGGGCATCTGGACCGGGTCAGTTTTCTTGATCCCTTGCAGTCTGGCTTTCGCTCTGGGTTTGGCATGGAGACTGCACTTGTGACCTTGGTTGACGACCTACACTGTGAACTGGATCAGGACAGATCATCTATTTTGATCTTATTGGATCTGTCGGCAGCGTTTGATACCGTTGATCACGAAATGTTGGTGACAAGGCTGCGGGACAGGGACAGGGTGAGTGGGATTGTTCTTTAATGGTTCCCCTCATTCCTGGCCGGGAGAACTCAGCAGGTGGTTCTTGGGGAATATACGTCATCTCCCCGGGACCTCACGTGTGGAGTCTTGCAATGTTCTATTCTGTCCCTTCTCCTGTTCAACGTGTATATGCAACTTTTGAGTGAGGTCATGAGAGGGTTCAGCACGCGATGTTATCAGTATGCTGATGATACACAACTCTACCTCTCGTTTTCTGGAGACCCAGGCCCAGCAGTCTTGGTGCTTACCAGTGCTTGGCAGCTGTGGGGGACTGGATGAGGGTGAGCCATCTGAGGCTGAATCCCGACAAGACGGAGGTGATGTTGGTGGGTAGGGCTGAGGGGGTGGGGGTTTCCCGTCATTCCCTTTGGCTGCTCAGGTTCATAGTCTGGGTGTGCTCCTTGACCCACAGCTCCACCTGGATTGTCAGGTGGAGGCTGTGGCGAGGGGAGCATTTCGTCAATTACATCTGGTGCAATGGCTGTGACCGTATGTCTCAGACTTGAATCTGGCCACCATCATCAATGCCTTCAGTACCTCTCGACTGAACTACTGTAATGCACTCTATGTGGGGCTACCTCTGAGGATGGTCCAGAGGCTGCAGCTGGTACAGAATGCGGCGGCCAGTCCCCTAACAGGGACGGGCCACCGCGAGCACATTACACCTGTGCTCCATACTCTGCACTGGTGGCCTATTGTCTTCCGGGCCCAGTTGAAGGTGTTGGTGATGACCTATAAAGCCCTAAATGGCTTGGGTCCTGCTTATCTGCGAGACTGCCTCACGGCCCTTGCGGTCAACTGGGGGCAACTGACTCAAAGTCCCCTGGGTATCCTGGGTGGCAATGGCGGAGAGGGCACTCTCGGTGGCCACACCTCAGCTGTGGAACTCCCTCCAGATGGAGTCCCGTCTATCCCCAGACCTCCCCTCTTTCCAAAGGTATTGTAAGACCTGGTTGTTCCACTGGGCCTTCAGGGAGGGGGTGGGGAGGGTGGAGGGAGGGTTTTTCTGCCTTTTAGCTTTTCTGTTTTTGGTATTTTAATATTTTAAATATTTGTAGTATTTTAAATAGATTTTATAGTTTATTGATTATGTTTATTGATTATGTGTTGTGTCGTTTGCCACCCCGAGCTGCCAATGTGCAGGAGGGTGCAAGATATAAATATTTGTGATAAATAAATAAATAAATAAATAAATAAACTCCCCCCCCCTTCAGTCCTCGCTGCCAAAAGCCTGATGGCACAAAATGGTCTTACATTGCATGTGGAAGGCCACCAGGCTGAACACAGGCAGATCTCCTGGGAGAGGGAGTTCCACAGCAAATATGCGATGGCTGAGAATTCCCGCCTCATAGTTGAGACCCTGTGAAAAATTGGAGTCTCCAGGAAGGCGCCCCCAGCTGATTGAAAAAGCTACGACAGGTTACAGGGAGCCAGGCGATCCCTCAGATAGATGGGGTCTAGGTCATTTAGGGTTTTAAGGGTCATCACCAGCACCTTGAATTGGGTCTGGAAGACTATTGGCAGTCAGTGCAGTGAACAGAGCACCGGTGTTGTGCTTGTGGCAATGTGTCCCTGTAAGGAGGCGAGCCACCGCATCTGCACCAGCTGCAGCCTCTGAACTGTCACCAAGGGCAGCCCCACGTAGAGCGCATTACAGTAGTCTAGCCTCAAGGTGATGAAAGCATGGATGACAGTGGCCAGATCTGAGTCCCAAAGAAAAGGCCGCAGCCTCCTCACCAGATGGAGTTGGTGAAAAGCCACTGCCACAACCTGGCAATACAGGCACAGCAAAGGATCCAGAAGCACTCCGAGGCTGTGAACCCCATCAACCAGAGAGGGCCGTACCCTATCAATAAGAGGAGTCCAAATCCCTTCCAGGGCACCAGGCCAGCTGAGCATCAGCACCTCAGTCTTGTCAGGATTCAGCTTCAGTCAACTCACCCTCATCTAGTCCCCCACCGCAGTAGCACCAAGATTGCTGGACCTGAGTCAGATAAGAAGGACAGGCAGAGCTGGGTGTTGTCAGCATACCGATGGCACCACACCCCAAACCTCCAAATGAACTCACCCAGTGCCTGCATATACACATTGAACAAGAGGGGGGACAGAGTGGAACACTGCGGGACCCCACACGGGAGATCCCAAGGAGTTTTTCATTTCATTTCATTTCATTTCATTTATTTCTATACCACCTCTCTCGCTGATCACAACTCAAGGTGGTTTACAAAGCAATTTACATATACAATCAATAAATGAAACAACATTAATCACAGTTTAATCTCAAAAATACACAAACTCCAGCCATTCAATAAACAATACAAAGTACCCCTAGTCTCAGGACTAAAATATAAAAAAATACGTCCCCCCTCCCAATATCCCCCCATACCTCCCTCTCACTGGGGTACCATCCCCCCCCAGGTTCTGACACCCCTCATTGTTGTTGCAGAAACCCCACCCTAATCCAGTCCCTTCCTTTGCCTCCTGCTCTCATCAGGGGGCAAAGGCTTATCACTCAAAACAAAACCCCACCTCACCAACCTCCATTGTCTAAGACTACTAGTCACACACACAAAAATCCTAGCCTACACCACTGCTTCCGCCATAACCTCCCCTCAGTCCTCAGGTCCCTCCAAAGGACTCCCCAAAGGGCATACCCCTTTGGTCGCGCCCCTTCAGCTCTTGAAGCATCTGAGTAGGGCGGGGGAGTCCTTGACCCTGCCCCAAAAATGAAAAAAGGGGTGGGCAATCCAGCCGCACCTGTGGCATTACTAGTCCCAGTCCCAGTCAAGGGTGGCCTCCCGCAACAGCAACACAGCAACAGTAGGCACTGGTGAGCAATCACCCAACACCACCTGCTGAGACCTCCTGGCCAAAAAAGAGTGGAACCACTCAAGAGTAGTCTCACCCACTGCAGCCAGGTCCCGTAGGTGAGTCAACAACACCTTATGATCAAAGGTATGAAAAACCACCGAAGGATCTAAAAAAATCAACAGGGCAGAATTTCCCTGGTCTAACTCCAGGCAAAGGTCATCAACGAAGGCCACAATGCAGTCTCCATGCCATGCACAGAATGGAAACTAGACTGCAAAGGATCCAGGAATCTGATAGCTAAGGATGTGCGAACAGAATGCGGTTTGGATGTTCGGCCGTTCGGCCTGAAAACTTAGTTTGGGTTCATGGGTTCAGTTCCATGGAGTTTGGACCCCCCTGAATGTTCAGAAAATTAGGTCGCCTGGAGGCTTGGTGCATTCCAGAGGGTCCCGTGGGGTCATGGCAGGCAGTGAGACACAGCAGCAGCAGCAGCAGAAAACACTGGGAAGGCTTGGGGCTTGGCACTCCATGTTTCCCGGACAGTCAGGCTCGGTGCTTGGCCCCTGGGGGTGCCTGTGGGGGCATGGATGGCCATCTGAGACCCAGTGGCAGCAGCAGCAATAGAGGCTGGGAAGGCTTGGGGTTTGGTGGATGGCCTGGCACCCCTACTTGGCCGGGCATTGCAGGCTGCCAGACATTGGCAGAGCAGTGGCAGAGGCCCATCCAGGGCTTGGTGGCTGGCATCCCTACTCGTCTGGGTGCTGCAGGCTGCCAGGCATCAGCGAAGCAGCGGCAGAGGCCCGGCCAGGGCTTGGTGGCTTGCACCCTTACTTGGCCGGGCATTGCAGACTGCCTGGATTTTTGATGAGTGCTCTGTGCATGGTCATGGATGGGTGCTCTGTGGTATGGCACCTGCCACCTATGCATTATGTGGAATGGCCAGTATGGCACCCCTACTTGGCCAGGCATTGCAGGCTGGCATTGTACTCAACTGAACTCAAGAAGCTCTACTGCAAATCGGGCAAACCATGCCCGGTGGTGAATCTCATGGACACCCAGTCCCCACCCACTGGTGCACTCATCTGAACTATGCCCATCTACCAGCGTAAGGAGCAAATGGCTGAAGTGCAGTATCAGCAGCAGCAGATGATGACATTGGATTGCCAGGGTAGAGAGCCCATGGCACAGCAGAGGCGGCATCAGCAGACGCAGGAGCAGTGGACATTCGATTGCTGGGGCACAGTACCCATGGCACAGCAGTGGCAGCCTCAGCAGCAGCAGAAATTAGATTACCATGCCACAGTACCTATGGGACAGTAGCAGCGGCAGCTGCGGACATTGGATTGCCAGGGCACAGTAACTGTGGCTGGCACCCATGCTTCGCTGGGCATTGAAGGCTGGCTGGCATCAGTAGAGCAGTGGCAGATGCCCGGTCAGGGCTTGGTGGCTGGTACCCCTACTTGGCCAGGCATTTCAGGCTTCCAGGTATCAGCAGAGCAGCAGCAGAGGCCAGGCCAGGGCTTGGTGGCTGGCATCCTTACTTGACTGGGGCATTGCAGGCTGGCTGGCATTGGTGGATCTTTTTGGCTTGCCTTGCACAAAGCAATCTGGATTTTTGGTGAGTGCTCTGTGCATGTCCATGAGTGGGTGCTCTGTATGGCACCTGCCACCTATGCGTTATGTGGTGTGGCCAGTATGGCACCCCTACTTTGTCGGGTGTTGCAGACTGGCATCGTACTTGACCAATCTCAAGAAGCTCTACTGCAAATTGGGCAAGCCTTGCCCGGTGGTGAATCTTGTGGACACGCAGCCCTCACCCGCTGGTGCACTCATCCAAGCTATGCCTGTCTACAAGAGTGAGGAGCAAATGGCTGACATGAAGTACCAGCAGCAGCATCAGACATTGGATTGTTAGGGCACAGAGCCCGTGGAACAGCAGAGGTGGCATCAGTAGAGGCAGGAGCAGCGGACATTTGATTGCTGGGGCACAGTACCTGTGGCACAGTAGCGGCAGCAGCAGCAGACATTGGATTTCCAGGGCACAGTAACTGCAGCTGGCACTCCTACTTGGCCAGGCATTGCAAGCTGGCTGGCATTGGTGGAGCAGTGGCAGAGGCCCGGCCAGAAGTTGGTGGCTGGCACCCCTACTTGGACGGGCATTGCAGGCTGCATCCTACTCACCAGATCTCAACAAGCACTTCTGGCCCGCACCAGTTGATGCACCACTGACAGCGCTGATGGGAGGGGCAGAACATGGTGGCGACACAGCTCTTGGTGGGACAGCCATCGCCTCAGCACCAGACATCTCCACAGGACTAGTATATGCCTTGCTGTCCCCAATCTGAGATCTGTCCCATGAAGGGGAGTACTGGGACCCTGAGGCTGATCAACTGCCCATGCTGCTGCCACTCTCCCTGTGCCCCCTACAGTTGCTGCTGCTGCTGCTGCTCCTCCTCCTCCTCTCCCTGCT
>QEPC01007671.1:458631-488001 GCA_003113815.1 Sphenodon punctatus | reverse complement strand
TAGAGGTGATATTGGAAGCCATGGGAGGCAATGAGTTTGCCTAAGGACAGGGTGTAGATAGAGAAGAGGAGAGGGCCAAGGATAGAGCCTTGGGGAACACCAACAGAGAGGGGAAAGGAGGAGAAGGTGGAGTTGGCAAGAGACACATTGAAGGAGCAGTCAGAGAGGTAGGAGGAGAACCAGTCGAGGACAGAGCCATGGAAGCCAAGGGAGTGAAGTGAGTCCAGCAAGAGTGAGTGATCAACAGTATCAAAGGCAGCAGAGAGGTCAAGGAGGACAAGAATGGAGTAGAGGCGATTAGATTTAGCCACAAGAAGATCGTTGGTGATCTTAGAGAGAGTAGTTTCAGTAGAGTGAAGGGGGCTGAAGCCAGATTGTAGGGGGGGTCAAGGGAGGAGTTGGTGAAGAGGAAGTTGAGGCAGCGGGAGTAGACAATGCGTTCAAGAAGCTTGGAAGCAAAAGGATGGAGTGAGACAGGATAGTAGCTAGAAGGGTTAGAGGGGTCAAAAGTAGACTTTTGGAGGACAGGAGAGACAGTGGCGTGACAGTGGGCATATCGATCTAATCTCTGTATTATCTATATCTGTAATCTATATCCATCTATTTAATCTATATACCTAAACCTATATCTATCTATATATGTATAGGGGGAGACAGACATGGGAAGGGAAAAGTTAAAATAAAGGGTATAAGGAAAGGTAAGGTATAACACTGAGGGCTGGGGAAGATTTTTAGTGCAAGCACCAAAGTTCTGTAAACGCAGCTTGACACAGCAAGAGCTAATACAGAACAAGAATCAAACTGCCTGGCCCTGCAACATAAAGGGTTGCAGTGCCCTCCTCAGAGCCCCCAGTTCTGGGAGGCAGGAGGCACTGAGCAATCACAGAGTGCCATTAAACTGCCTGGGACCAACTTGTGCTGCTCATTGGCCAGTGATTATATCCATCAGCTCCTTCCCCTCCCATCTCAGACCCAGTTCAAGAGTTCAGCACTTTTTCTGGCTCCGAGATGTCTGCTCCACCCTCCCCTCTCCACATTTCCCTAAAAAAAACCACCTGTCAGACAATCACAAAATCAATGATGACTTTTGTTATCGTTATTGATTTCATTATTATTTATCTTTGTTATCGTTATTGCAATAATGATAATGAAAATGAAGAGTTTCATTATCATTATCAATATAACAAAAACAAAGTGCACACCCCTACCAGCCAGGTTATGGGTCCTGCTGCGGTGGCCGCTGCTCCAGTTTGTATTGAGCCTTGATGGCAGGGAGCCACTGCTGGTGTCCAACCAGGCGCTTATGGTTGGGAATGAGGGGATAATAAGGTCACAGAGCAGACAGCACAGCAAACCTTTTGGGGTGCACCTACTCCAAATCATTCAGCCTGGGGTTTGATAGGATGTTCTAAGCATCTTCAGTCATTAAAGAAGTCACTCTTATGCACATCCTCTTCCCTGCTTCATCCACATAGCTCACCAGAGAGCACAGAGGGGGCAGGCGGTTGCAGTGGCTGTGGGTGAAGTTTCACATCAAAGCTGAGGCTCTAACACAACTGTCCACTCTCAGTCTTATTCCCACTCCCAGTTTATCTTGAGTTTTGCACAATAAAACTGTTTTAATTAACCTGGAAGCGAAGACGAAGCTTTCTGGTAAATATTTGCATTTGTAAGTGGCGGCTAGCCTGGGTAGATTAAAAAAATTATTCTTATTTTTAATAAAGTACATATTCATTAGGTGTAGGTTTTATCAATAATCAATACCTAATTAAATCTCTTTTGATTCTGTGTGAGCATGCTATTTCCCAGTGCTTGAGTTGATAGAGTTACACATTTCTTGGCAGCACATTAAAAACATTAAAAACACTCCATGATCTTGATATCCCAGAGTGCATTGTGTCAGAAGGGAACAACAACTAGAAGAAAATGCTGAAGGACTCCACTGGAGTCCTTCCCTGGTGGACTCACTGGTTGTAGTTGGACTGGAAATTGTCCCTTTATTCATACACATGAATCAGAAGTTGACAGGACCAGCCTTAAGGCAAGGTGAACAAGATGGCTGCTTACAGCACAGTGCTTTATAGGACACCCCGCCACTCAACCGGCCTCTCTTTCTCCATATCCAGAGTGCAAGGAATGGTGCAGGGATGCTCACACACTTCCCTGTGCTGGCAGCTTCACTGACAGAGAAGGGGGCAGGAGTCAATCAGCACTACCTCTGTACAGCGATGGGTATCCCTTTCATGGAGATGAATGCCGCCTAGTGCCCTATGGAGTCTATGACTGGCCCTGTATACAGGACAGCTTAGCAAGTTGCTCTTTGCTTCAGTTTAATTATTAGTTACCTGCTACTTGACAAGTGAACTGAACATGTATCAAGTATTAGCAGTAGCACACAAACATAAAACACAGAACAAAGGCCAACTGTTACCCATGAAAGATTAGATTTAGGGAGTATTCTAATCCATGGGTGGGTTATTATGTTTGTACAGAGAGACTGGGTAAAATTCAGGTGCCGTTCTGGTTTGCCATTGGTTTCTAATAAGAAACAGGTCTCCCAATCCTGCAAGAAAGCACTGAAAGTGTTGCAGTCCGTTTCTCTCGCTAACACTGTGGCTGTTTTCAGACAAATGCTCTAATGCCAGCATTATTTATAAAACCAGCATGTACTCATGTTCTTAACCAGGATTAAATGTCTGGACAATCACAGTCATGCCAATATAAATCATTAAGTCGGTATGGCTCTCTGAATGCTTATGCCGTTATAGGGATCGTTAAGAGTCACTGACTGTCATGGGCTCCTGGTGCAGTTCGGGAGGGGGAGAGTGCCAGTTCTGGTCTCCAAGCCCGGCCAGGAGAGGAGACCCTCAGGCAGCACGGGCGCTGCTCAACTCACTCCTGAGACTGCAGAGTGGAGAAGGGAGAGCACATCTTGCAGGGCTCCTGTCTTGCTGAGGCTCAGAGAGTGGGGAGGAGGCAGAGCCTGTGCAATAGATGGCTGCCCAGATGCAGCCCACACAGCTTAAAACGCAGATAAAGGAATGACCAAAAAAATCCTTCATAAATCTATAATAAAATGAAAAGAAATCCAGGAACAGAGTCGCTGTGTCTCTGGTCTGCTTCCTGCTTGGGTGACTCTCCTGGCTGCTGTGTGGGCAGCTGTGAACCCCTCTCCTCACAACATCCTTGCTGCCTATGTCACTTGCTGTCATGGGTCCCTGGAGTGGATGGGTAGAGGGGACGTAAACTCTACCTCCAAATCTCTAAGGGCTAGGGGTTTAATATTGGTTTAGGCATTCACACAGCCCATTTTTAGACATGCCTTAATTCTTGCAGACTTCAAAGTCTGTGTTCAGAAACCTTGTACGGGGGGAGTTTAGATGTGCCTTCCCCTACTGGAAGTTGCCATTTGCCACTAGAAACAGCAGCACCAGCCAGTTTCTGCATTCTTTTTAAATCTGGATTTGTCAGATCTCGAACTCAAGGCATGACCACTATACCAAGGTTTGACAAATCCAGTTTTGAAAAGAATGCGTAAACTGGCTGGCGCCGCTGTTTCTAATGGTGGCTGGTGACTTCCGGTGTGGGGAGGCACATCTAAACTCCCCCCGTGTGAGTTTCTGAACATGGACTTTGAAGTCCACAAGAATTAAGGCACATCTAAAAGTGCCCACAGACATTATCTGAACACTATTCCAATCAGGTATAGATAAGACCTTTAAATTCCGGTTGAACTATACCAGCATTTAACCAGGATTCAGTCCAGAAGTAGAACTATTTATACTGGTATGGCTGTTCAGACAATCACCTTCAATCCAGATTTATAGGGAATAATACAGTACTGGTATTATGCTTGTCTGAAAACAGCCTCTATGTGGGAAATCCATTAGCAGCACCAATTGTACATATGGAAATTACCCACAAGGTGGCGCAACAAGAGCAGTTTTGCTTTGCGGCATCAGTCCGTAAGGATATCAGTATCTACAAGAGCTGAAACAAGTACCCACAAAAACAGGTATATGTGACAAATTTCTGGTACCTGAAAACTTCATATACTGATCGGTACCTGACTGTGACCCAATTCGGGTACCCAATGTCCTGGAATATCAATTTCTGGTCCTAGAATGTTGACTTCTGGTGCTGATTTTTTGGCTTCCATGTCGATTTTTCAGATTCCAATGCTTATTTTTTTTATTTTCTGTCCTGGAAAGTCAACTTCTGGTCCTAATTTATTTTATTTCTATCCTGATTTTTTAGTTTCCCAACCTGATATACCAATCAATCACTGATCAGAAAACTGATACGTCAGGATGCTCCAAAGAGGCAGACAACTCAATATGGCTTACCTTCTTTCTGATGTGGCTGGAAGCTGCCCCCTGCTGCTCCCAGAAGCTCTGGGGGCACCCCTGCCTGACCTGGAGAAATCAGGACTACCCCCAGAGCCAGGGGAAGCTGGGTCGAAATGCAGAGTTGAGAGTTCCCTGACTAATTTTAGAGAGGTAGCAACTTTATCTGCCTCTACCATGGACAGGACACTCCTAGTCCCTGCCCAGCCTCTCCCTCCCTTCCTAGCCCACACCAGACACAACCTTGTGCCAGAAACAGGGTGCATGGCTTGGACACACAGCAGTGGCCAGCAGCAGACAGGGGGTGGGAGTAGTGGCAGGAGCAGTGGCAGTGAGGTGAGGGAAGGGGCTACAAAATCAAGGTAGGAAAGATGGGGACTCTGGTGTGAGGTGCCCCCCCCCCCCATCCCTTGCCTTGCTAGGGAGTTCCATGCAGTGGAACTGTGAGTTCCATGCAGTGAAGCCAAAGCCTTGATAGTATCAGGTAAAAGGGGTAGGGAATGGCTCTACCAGTGCCTGTGCTGGGGAGTGTCAGGGACCAGAGTTTCTGGGGATTCAGGGAACAGGGTCCTTCACAGAACTCAGCTTGTGTCCCTGGCACATGCCCTGCTCCTGCCCATGGCTGCTCCCAGTGGTTGTCACTGGAGCTTGAAACGGGGACCAAATTTACTACCCACAGGGAATACCTACATTTTTGAACACCTTGTTGGGTACCTGACTGGATCAGGTACTTGGCTACCCAGAAAAGTGGTAATTTGCATTACTGATTTATCTATTTTCTGGTTACCAATCAGTAAATTGGGACAGAAAACTGAAAAAATCAGGATGGAAATTTGAAAAACCAGGACCGGATATCGATACTCCAGGACTAGAAGCTGACATTTTGGGTCTTCGAGTACCCGGATTGGGCACTAATGGTGTCGATTAGTACCCAAACTTTGTGTTTCGATTGGGTACCAGAAATTTGGTGAGTATAACTGGTTTTGTGACTACTCATTTCCACTCTAGTTGTCACCTCTCCAGGATTCTCCTGGAGATGCTGGCGGCTGTTAACAAGCAGCAGGACACAACCAGACAAATGAGGATCATTTGCTACTCCCACTGGTCTCAATAGGATTTTCCCCAGTCAATTTCCCCTAGGTCCTACCACAAAACTGGCATGTAGATTTGAACACAGTGTTTGGTGGAATAAGGAAGCCCCATGAGGCACTTGGACGTGCGCTCCCACTTCACTTCCAGGCTTTCACTCAGAGAGGCTGGGGCCACATTCCAAAGAGACTGGACCATAGGAACTTTCCCCTTCTGATGAGGCTGCCCCCTATGGAGCATCATGACATTATGATGCTTGCAAAAGGCAGGTTATATCACAAAGGGTTGTGACTGACCCTTTGCCCCCACCCTCTTTGTAATGTGGCCCCAGCCTCTCCTGTTGAACGCCTGGAGGGAGGTGTAACACCAGCTGGGAGAGAGTGTCCAAGTGTCTCATGGGGCTTCCTTATTTCACCAGCCACTGTGTTCAAATCTACAACTCGGTTTTGTTATGGGGGCCCAGGGCAAATTGCCCCTTTTGACTGTGGCAAATCCTACTGAGGCCAGTGGGAGTAGCAAATACCAATTCGTCTGTGTCCTGAGATTTCCAAGCACCCAGTGGAGCCAGGGGACTCAAGGGCATTCCGCATCTTAGAGAGGATTCTCAGCACTTCTCAGAATCCAGCCCTTCCATCCTGTGTATTAGGGAAATTGGACACAGTCTGAGCCAAATGGAAATAGTCATCTCAGCACCAAGGTGAAGCATTTCCAGGCTGTCAGTGAGCTCTGGGCACCAAGTCCCCAGGAAGGAACCCCAGGAGAACCAGGTGAAGCAAGAAGCAGAGCAGTGAATATGAGGCTTTTATTGGACCTCTTCTGTTGGGGACTACATCCGAGCTTTCAACACTCTGGCAGGAAAGAGTATCCAGGTCCCTTCAGCGGCTCTGAGCTCAGCGTGGAAACCCACTTCCTGTCCCCCACTCTTCCCCAGGGAGGATTTTCTAGACAGCTGCTCAAATATGCCTATTCATTGACCAATGTCTCCTTCACCTCCCCTTTCCCCGTCAGAGACCTTCAGGCGTCCTGGCCACAGAGATTCAGCAGGGCTGCCTTGTAATCCCCACTGGTATCGTCCTGAGAGAGGAAAAGAGAAGAGTACATTAGCCCCAGGAGTCACTGACAGGCCTGCAGGTCACACTGGAGCACGGTGGGATATGAGGGGTGGTCTTTGAACAAGATGGACTCCCCTGATGTATCAACGGATGTATCGCTGACTTGCACCAATGAGTGGTGAGAGATGTCAGGCCCAGTGTTTTCCTCTGAGAGAAACCTATTGAGGACAAGCTTGGTGAGAGGCAGAGTGCTTGGGACAGAAGCATCTCACACTTTGGAAACAGACAAACAAGGGCGAGGGGGAGCATTAATAGGAAAGTAATAAGAAGCTGGGGGGGGGGGGGGGGGGACTTAAACCTTCAAGGAAGAATGAATATTCAGTTGAGACCCTTAAAGCCTGATCATTAATCACCATGACAGAAGCTGACAGGGTAGATTAGGAGAAGGGGGCTTAGTTACAGAGAGAGATTCCCTAAGGGAAGTTCCTGTTATGGGGTTTCTGTGACAATTTCACGAGGGAAAGGGCCAAGCAGAATACACAACTGCAGCCACACTGGAGCCAATCCCCTTTCATCAGGGACAGGTTACCACTGCCAGGCACAGGGTAAACTCCAAAACCTGGATTAATCTTTGGAAACCCTAGTTCCCTTTGCAGCTAGCTCTTCAGCTGAGGTAGCTCAATATAGTTATGTTGGGTAGGATGGAGCCACACACACTGGGTGAAAACACACATGCCCCTCAACTCTGCATGAACACTGCTTTAACATGCATAGGGTGCCAATACAGCCCTGCAACATGCATAAGAAATGTGAAAGTGGTGTTAAAGCAGAGTCATGTGCATGTCTGTTTTCAGCCACTGGCTTATGCCAGCTGAGGATATGACTCACCGTATTTCTGTGCCCTCTAGCTCTTCCTTGGACAGGGACAGCTGAAAACCCTTCCTCCACTCCCAGCTCAGCATTTCCATGGGGTTTAAGAGAAGCTGTGGCTGCAGTGACTACCCGCAGCACCCCAAAGATTGCTCCCAACTGATCTCAGGGATGAGGGGGTTTCATTTCCACTTTGGATTCTGACCTTTCCACTTAGGGGTTAGAGAGGAGGAGGGTGGGGGAGTTGTGCTCTCATTGGTGGAACTCCTTGCAAGATCTCTTAGTGCCCAGACACTCTGGTGCAGGGCACCAATCAAGTGAAGCTACTCATACCACAATCATGCTGAGGAGGGATTTGCCAGCTATCTTCTGAAACTTGGCCTTGATGGAGTTCAAGTCGATTTCACTCCTGGAAACGATGATCCGGATCAGGGTCCCATCACAGGTGCCTGCTCCCTGCGTTGAATCACACACACCATCACAGCGGCAGCTTGTATTGGCCGCCATGCAGCCAGGGAGAGGGAGGGGTGGCTTGGGGGAACCGGTACAGATTACTTTCAACATTGGCCTCTGGGGTTGACGGAGAGGCAAACTGAGTGTTTGCCAATTGGTGCAAGGCAATAAAGAGCACAGGGTTCACATCAGCATTTCTGATGACTCCACACCCACCTGCCCCCAGTGGACCCTGCTCCTTATTCCATAACCAATTGGGAATTGGACATCATTGACAGTGGTAAACCAGAGAGCTAAGGATTTGCATGTAGGGGTAGAGGAGACTGGATGCAGGGAGCAGAGCTCAGCATGATGATCAGGTTTACCACACACTGTGCTTTGACTGACCCTAGCCTATGCTTATGTAACATCTGGTCTTAGACAGCTCTAGGTCTGGATCTGTCCATCCTACATCTGGCTGTGTTCTAGCCAGCACGGCAAGACCTTTACTCTCAGATTCCCATCAAGGAACTTCGCTACACCTGTGCCACCACCCTCACCTGTCCCAGGTTCTCTTGCTCCGGATCTTTGCCCCTTCTCCTGTGCTGCCCCCTATGTCTGAAACTCCCTCCCTAAACACTAGGGGTGAATGCGGAATTTCACCCATTCTGATTTTTGATCAGAAACAGGCTAAACAATCGCAAACTTGAATGGGCAATATTTTCTCTGATTCCAGTCAGAATAGGATGAAATCTATCTAACTATCTAGCTATCTATCTCCACTACTCATGTGCAAATGGCTGCTGGGTCAATTGTGCATGTGCAAATTGGCTGCCCATATCCAAAATGGCATTGACACTGCTGCCACCCTTTTGGATAAGGGCGGCCACCATTTTTTGCATGCACAAATTGGCTTGGTGGTCATTTGCGCAAGCACAGTGACTTTTTTTTTTTTCTGGTCAGAACATATGTTTTGATTGGAATTCCAATTGAAAAAAACAATAGCTATTCTGTTTTCGTGGAAATATCCACAAAAACAGACAAGCTATTTTGATTCAGGGTTACTAAACACATATGCTATAGTATGCTCCCTCCCTACTAAGCTCCAACTCCTTCCTAAAAACCTACCTCTTCTGCCAGGCCATTCCTAGCTCCTCACCCCCGACCCCATAGTCTGTTCCATCTACTGTCCTGTCATTCAGGGGCGCCTTCTTCCTTGTAACTAAACTAAGCACGTGCACCTGAAACTTCTCAACTTTGTGAATGTATCCTTGTCTCTCTCTATGTTCCCTTGTCTCCCCTCCCTTGTGTCTCCTAGACTATCAGCCTGTTCAGATATTGCCCAGGAACCCATAATGGAGGGAATTCTCTGTGAGGGAATGCTGACTCCCAGAGCCATAGAAAGGCATGGGTGAATGGGGGAAGATGGAAAAATACCTTTGGCACAAAATTATTTAATTCTAAAATGTCTTATAATATGTGTTTCATAGTGTTACGTTTCTTGCCTGTAACAATTCTTAGAATTGTAGCCTCTCACCAAGTTCTACTATAGGTATTTGGTGCCATCTTGTGCCTAAGCTGGATTATAAGCACTTTTTAAAATTCTTTCTCTCTCTCTGACATCACTTCCCCTGTGAGTATAAATAGTCCTCACCAAGCAGCCCCTTTCCTTCATGAATAGCCACTGCAAGTGGGGAGGCGGGCAGGAGATGGGACTTGGTGAGAGGATACAACTCGAAGAACAATCGTTACAGGTACGAAACTTACCTTTCTCCTTTGTTATCCTCTCACCAAATCCAATTACAGGTACACTAGAAAGCAATACAATAGGGATGGATTGCAGTCAAAACCCCTAGCCCTAAACATACAAGAACAAGCTTGCAAAGCCAGATCTACAAGACAGAACTTAACAAAGGGAGGTGGAGAATTCCATGTGGTCAGCATGGGCACTTGATAGGACCCTTCTAGAGACACGTGCCTAAGGGCCTAAGTAGGGTTGCCCCCTATGCACATTTTTAAGGAACATTTATGAAAAATACATGCTGCAGGCCCTGCGTTGGTGCCTAAGGCTCAGAAATGAGTTTTGTGAGAGCTTAACTGGACACTTGATTTCGTATTCATAAATGAAATTTGAGGGAAACAATAAAGTGACTACAAGCCACCAGTTACCTCAATCCTTAATAAGGCCTTCATGCAGGCCCTGCAACATGTATTTTTCATAAGTGTTCCTTAAAAAATTGCATAGGTGGCAACCCTAGCTGCCAGTGACATGGCCTGGGCCTGGGTAGAGTGAGCGTGAACCCCCTGGGGAATTGGGGATCCCTAAAGTGTTGTAGCTGCAGGCAAGGCATGCCCTAATCCAACAAGAGAGGGACTGCGTAGGTGGCCTGGCACCTCTATGGACCGGGCCAAAGAGAACAAACAAGGTACTGATACAGTCAATGTAATAGAGCAGGGCTTTATGAACATTTAGCCCGGGAGTGCCTCCCCCAACCCCCAAGAAGTGAGGTAGAGGAAAGAAGCAGGGGTGTGCAATTCATTGTCGTTTTTAAAATTACCAATACAAACAAAGCCCTGTTCATTTTAGTAATTCAGATATGACAATGACTGACAAAGGTAATGAAAATAGTCAGAAATGAAGAAAAAAGTGTCTGTTTTCATTATAAAAATTAAAAACAAATCACTGCACATGCGCAAAATGGCCTTCAGGACCATTCTGCACATGCAGGCCCTTTTCCAAACTGGCGCCAATGGGAATTTTGTGCATGCACAGTGCTTTTTTAAAAAAAATTAAATTATTTTAAATAAAATGGGGGGGGTTTGAAAAAAACAAAGATGAACAGTTTTGTTTACGAACTCTCCCCCCCCCCACCAAAAAAAACAAAAAACCACCAAAGGATTTTTTTTGGTAAATGAAACCCAAAATGAATGATGTGCCTGCTGCACATCCCTAGAAAGAAGGCCAGCAGGGAAATAGCCTGATTTCACATAGGAAACTCAGAGGCCACACCCGGCAGCAATGCTGGGTGCGGCCGAAGGACTACTTTCCCCTTGTGAAACCAGATATAGGGGACCCTGCAGGAAAAAGGACTCACAAAACACTGTCTTCTAGACAATATGTCAAGGGGAACGGAGGTCGTTGGTCCCAAGGGTTCCAGCCTAAGTGCCTGGAGAATCACATTCAGGTCCTTTCTTCTGGGGGAAAAACTCCACCTTCTACCCATTTCGCGAATTGTTGCCACTTTGTGTAATAACAGCTCCTTGTAGAGGGCTTTCCATTGGTGCACTGGGCAAAGACAACCCCCTTCTTCTAGGGTAAACAGTGAAGCCTCCAAGCTACCAGAAGCAAGGAGGATAGGTTTGGGTGCCACCATGCCCTGTCATCTGGGTCAGCAGGTCTGGCACCTCAAGGTGTGTGCACAAATTCTTCAATGTTGGGGTACCAGTACTGCCTTTGCTAATCCAGAAGCAGAAGCCCCCCTGAGGTTCTGGAACCATCTGACCAGTCTGAGAATGAAGGGGATTGGTGGGAAGGTGTACATCCATCTCTACGGCCAAGAGGCCACCAAGGCATCTCTCTGCAAACCCCAATCTTCTCCCACTTGGGAGAAGAAGACTGTTAGTTTGGTGTTGTGCTCCAAAGCACATTGGTATTCCCCTGGGGTGCCTCATCAGTGTATTATGGTGCAAAACACTGAGTTCCTCAAGGTCCATTCATATGATAGCACCCCTGCCCTGCTGAGGCATTACCTCTCACCATTGTCCTGGTCAACTATATGGGTCTCTACAGGCAGCACTCCGCTGGCTAGCTGTAGCCACCATTCCCAGAGACCGCCTGCCCCTTTCATAAGCGAGAGTGATCTGGCACCTCCCACAATGCTGTCCATGCAGAGAAGGACAGGGTACCCCTGTACTTGAGGCTCAAATGCCTCAGTCAGAGCCAACCACACGGCCCACAGCTCAAGGACATTAATATGTCATCTGGTACCCTGAGAAGCATCGCTTGTGGATAAACCAGGCCTCTACTGTAGGGGCTGAGCCCCAGTCAGGCCAGTGGAGTCATGAAGGCTGTTGATGCCATGAGTCCCAACAGCCTAGAAAACAAAAGGTAAAGTTGGAATGGGGTTGCTATATCCCAAAGCATCTGTGCAGAATTGCCTGGAACCTATCCTCGGGAGTGAAGGATAGAGTTTGAATATAATCTAGGCAAGCCCAGCAATAAAGTGGCGACCTGATTGGATTCAAGGAAGACTTATCATAGTTACTGACAATCCCAAGACTGGACAGGTGGTAGCATGCCTCCTTTGTATGTCCCTTGAGTATGTGTCATGCTGCATTGTGTCCCAGAGGGTGTAAATAAAGCATGCCATAAGGGCCAGATCATTGCCTGACCTCATGTTGAGGGATGCTGCAGAGTATACCCACCACCTCCAGGTAAAAATAGGCCACCCTTCCCTATCAGGGGGGCTGCAAAGAGGGAGTGGATTCCCCATTTACAGCACTCCACCACAGCCATGGTGATCTGGGAATTATGAACCAGATGAGCTGCCAGCAGGAACCCCTGTTTCAATGAGGTTGGAGGGCTCCCGTGTGTCTATATGCCTGCCATATGGGGCAGCAGGTTCTGGAATGAGTGGAGGGCAGGGGGGAGGGACCATGTCCAGGTCTCGATTCCCTGGGACCAGCCCATTCTGCTCCAAAAAAGCCTCCATCGAGCCAGACAGTACTGGTACAGTGCCCAAAGCCCTCATCTCTGGGCTGAGAGCCTGCCCAATACGATGCAGCATACTGCTGCATAGAAAGGTGCATGGAGATTGAGGCCTACAGTGCCTACTTCCCTGGGGCCTATGACCTCCCTGTGGCACCACAGTGTCCTGTAGAGTTGAGCCAAGTGGCGCCTCCCCTGCAGGGCACTGGCTAGAGCGGGTAACTCCTGAAGTGGTGTGGGTGGGTGTGAAAGAGAGATAAATGCTTGCTATTCTCCAGTTTAGGTGCTAGTTGGCACCAAAAACTTATAGTAGGCCTTGGTGAGAGAATAACAAGAAGAAAAATATATTTCTCCTATGCTGCCTCCTATGCCTGGAATTCTCTCCCTGAACACATTTGTTCAGCTCCCTCCCTCCAAACCTTCAAATCCCTCCTGAAAATTTACCTTTTCTTCCAGGCCTTCCTGAGTTTCTCACCCCCACAGGGTTCTCAATAGTGGTGTGCATGTTGTTTTCGTTATTACAATAATGATAATGAAAATTGTTGTTTTCATTATCATTACTGCAATAATGAAACCGACAAATAATACTAACAAAAATAGAAACAAAAACAACATTTTGTTTTTGAATTAAAGGGGAAAAACTGAAAAATGTATTTCTGGCTAGGTATTATTTGTCGGTATTTTTTGTTTCTTATTCAATTTTTATGAAACATGGGTATATTGTACCCCCAAAAGAGGTCACTATGGGTGATTTCAGACGTTACGGGCCCCGTTGGCCCCGTACCGAAATCACCCTATTCATTCCCCGCCAGGGTCACCCCGTAACGCCACAACAGACGTGCCGGGGGGATCCCGGCGGGGAATGTGGGAGGGGGTGGAGCTGCGCGGCACAACATGTGGCCGCACGGCCCCACCCCCTCCACGCACCCCGCCGCCCGCCCTCCAGGGAGACGGGCGGGTGGTGGGGCCACTGCGGCCGCCGTGTCGGGCCGGAAGCGCCATGGCCCGGGATCCCGCTGGGGATCCTGGGCCGTGGCAACCGGCCAGACGTTACTTTTTGTTGGTCCCCGCCAGGGGTCCGTTTGACCACGCTTCCTAGGACATTCCCCCGGCTAGCCCGGGAAGCGTGGTTCAAATTGACCCCATGTGGGGATTCACCGTGGCGAACATCTGGCGGCCTCCAAACAGACGTTCGAGACACGGTGACCACAGGTGGGTATTCACCGTGGTTCACCGTGATCTCGTAACGTCTGAAAANAACAATTAGATAAAGGGAACTGATTTTAGAAGCAATTGAACATTGTGATTTTAAGAAAAGCTCCATACACATTCACAACTTCAACTTTTTTAACTTCCATCTACTTTGCATGAAGTATGTGAATATTATGTCCCTCCACAAGTTTAACACTCCTGCCAATTTTCAGAAAAATTTGATAAAGGGTCCAGATGGTGGTATAATTGATTAACTTGAAAATACATTTCCAACTGTGACATTTGTATATTCCATCCTATTTACAAGTTATTTGGCAGGTATGTATCACTTACCATCCCTGTTATATTTGCCAAACCACAGGACAATTTGATAAAGGGACCCAATTTTATAAGCAATTTAAGTTGTCCCCTTGAAGACCATTATTCAGATAAATAGCAGCACATGCAGTGCCAGTCAGAGGCAGGCACCTGGCATGGAAGGGGGAGAGAGACTGTACAAGGGAGGATGTAGAGCAATACAAAAGACTGACAGACACATTCACTGGCCAATTACTGCATGCTCCTAGCTTTACAAGACCAATTGGTAGTGGCTTCGAGGCAGGCATAGGGGGCAGCCCTGAGGCGGGCGGGCATAGAAGGGACATAACTGGGACTTTCGAGATAGCATCCCAGCAATCAGGAGAATATAGTTTACACATCCAGGCTGGACAATTATCATCACAATCACATCCTGCAGCACTGTGACAGAGAACATAAGAGAATCTCTATTGACTCTTTCCTAAACAGATGTTTCTGACTTCCCAGTAACAAGTAGGGGAGAGCTGTTGGGATGGTCAAAGCACAGAATGAGGATATTTGGTTGATATTTCTTCTGGCCAATTGGCATCACACACCAATCTTATACCACAGTGACACGTAAGAGAATCCCTGGCATAGGCTCCTTCTCTGCATATGCTGTGTAGGCATATAAAATTGGGGCCCTTTATCACATCTTTCTGATATTTGGAGAGATGGCCATGAAAGTGTGATATAGATACCTTCCAAATTTCATGTACACTGGTTGGACTACAAAGATGTTACAGTCAGACATACATTTATAAGTTAATTGCTTATACCACCAGGACCCGTTATCCAATTCTTCTGAAATTTGACAGAGATAGTAAATATGGGAAGGGGTATAAACCTGACAAGTTTCAACTACATTACAAGTGAGGCAAAGAAGTTACAGCTAAGAATATATATGAAGATTTTTGCAATATAAAATAATTCAACTGCTTCTAAAATTGGATTCCTTTATCCAATCTTTTGGAATTTGGTACACATAATGCCTTCCCTCCCTTGTATACCTCCAATGTATACACACTCCAAGTTTCAGCCAAATAGAGCAAAACGCAAAAAAGGTACAGGCGTAAATGTGTTTTCCATTGAAACCAATGGAAAACAAAAACGAAAGCAAAAACAAAAATGACAATTTGATATTTATGAAAATGAAAACGATGGATTTAAATAACTAAAATGAAAAATAAAAACAAAAATGACATGGGCCCCTGGTGCACACCTCTACTTCGTAATGATGCTCCATCTACTGTCCTATTATTTAGGATCTCCTTCTCCCCTATAACTAAGCTAAGCATGTACATCTGCAACTTTATTAATTTATTATTATTATTATTATTATTACACAAGCAGTTGGCCTGATACCACACAATCACAAATTAGAGACAGGCCACTGCCCCAGCAGGCTTGCAGTCTGGGAGACAAGGAAGGGAAACAAGGGAAAGGGAAACATTGGGAGAGACAGAGATACATTCATGAAGTTGAGAAGTTGCAGATGTACATGCTTAGCTTAGTTATAGGGGAGAAGGAGACCCTAAATAATATTTATTAATTTATTATTAATTATTAATTATTAATTATGATTATTATTATTTGAATCCGCCTCTTGATCTGGGACACTGTCTATGGCTTTGGCACATTTCTTAATATCCAGGGGATGAGGGCTCCTACTTGCACTGGCATAATCATCCCTAAAGATTCCAGCGATGGGTGCATTCAGACATACAAAAAACCCCAGTATAAAGTGGCTGTGGTAATCTGGTTGTAGGGGTATAACAACATGGTCACTGTGACATCTAAACTGCTTTACCAGGAGGTAAAACAGTGGCAGAATAAATCCCCCCAGTTGAAGCGAGGACAGTTCTGCTAATTGCTTGGATAGTATCACTCCCTATTTACACCAGTGGAAATGAGAGTAGAATCCGGCCCTGTGCACAAGCAGCTCCTTACCTTCAAGGCATGGTAGAGTCTCTCGGCGAAGTAGCTGTGGACATTCCTCGTGCATTTCACTACACACAGGAGAAGCTTCCATTAGCAGTGGTGGTAGCTCTGATACAGGGGAAGAACCTGCTCTAAACACCTCATTGACATCAGGGTGCCCAGGGCTGAGGGGGGCAACAGGGTGAGATTGAGTCGTTCACTCCAGGTTTAAGTTCCCGCAGAGAGAGGGGGTTCCCCCCCACACACACATAGACCAGAAGCAGAGGCCTTGAGGGAAAGAGGGGGGTTGTTACAGGGCTCTGAGGACACCTTGGATCAAGCCAAGCAGCACCTTGGTTTGCTAAGCATAACTGTGCTTTCCTGGCAGAAATGATGACAAGGGGTAGCAGTGGGTAATGGGTGCCCCCTACAAAACGTTTCCTGTTACCCCACACACTGGAGAAGCCATCTAGATTCATGTTATGTGTGCCAATAGCTTTTGCCAGCCCTTTGGTGCACCCAAACTAATTATTCTAGTCCTGTCCTTCTTGTTTCCTGGGGTCAGTCAGTGTCACATGAAAAAGCAGCTGTTGGGGAACAAACTCTCCCATCCCTTACACATATGCTTCAAAACAGAGGGAGGGGGGCAGGCAAGAACCCTCCTTTCCCCCTGTTTGAGGGCAAGGGGGGAAATCCCCTCCTTAATTAGGGGGAGGGTGCAGGAGACTGAAATTAAAAATAGGGAAGTATCCACTGTGCTACTCTTTTCCCTGTCAGTATTTGAATTTCTGGGCACATTCTAGGGATGGGCAAACAGAACTGAGTTCGGAAATTTGGTTCGGTTCAGAAGTTCGGTTCGGTTGACCAAACTATTCGAGTTCGGTCCGAACTCCAAACTTCCAAAGTTCGGAAATTCAAACCCCATTGAAATAAATGGAATATTATCTTTTAGGGATGGGCGAACAGAACTGAGTTTGGAAATTCGTTTCGGTTCAGTTCGGTTCAAAAATCGAGTTCGGTTCGAAAGTTCGGTTCGGTCGAACGAAATGGTCGAGCTCGGTCCGAACTCCGATCTTCTGAACTGCGTTTGCCCATCCCTAGCGCATTCTGATGAACAATGTTAAACTGACATAATTATTTTTTACTTCAGTTCTGCTTTCAGTGTCAATTTAGTGTTTGTGGGGTCTTTTGTGTGTTTTGTGTCTCAAAATTTTAGGACCATTTTTAAGGGGGAAATCTCAAAGCAAACAAGTGTGTGGGGGGGAAGCAACATCTGTGTGTAAAGGTGTACAGGTGGTGACCCCAAAATAAAAAGCAAAGGACTCTGGTATCAGCAAGCTCTAGAGCACCAGGCAAGAGGGAATCTCACACCCTCACTGTTAGGATGCAGACAGTGCCTGGATTACCAGTTATATAACAATAAGATTGTGGTGAATGAACTGTGTCTTTAAAAGGTGTATGTTATTTCCCAGTGCTTCAGAGTTATAGTGATACATTCTTGAACATAGTGCTGTGCTAGCACAGAGAGCTAGCAGACCTCTTCTTTCTCTCTCTTAATTGTTATGCTACATGGCCTCTGTTAATAAATGCTCTTGTTAATAATAAACTTCTAACAAATCTCCTTTGTCAGCATCTGGAAGATCACCACACTCACCCCATCCCATCTGATTCCCTGGGCACACTTCTGCTTCCAGTGCCCGTGGAAGCAGGCCAAGTCCCTGAACCACAAAATACTCAAAAGCCCCTTTTAAGCAGACCAGGGTGGGTGGGGGGGGGAAGGGTGTGCGCCCGTTCCTACGGGACCACACCCACCTCCACCCACAGAGCATCGGGCATTGGAGCCCATTGCTCTGTGGGTGGGGGATGGTTGGAGATGGGTGTAGCGCAGGAGCATGAACACACCCCCACCCATCCCACGTGGCATTCACACGGGCGCCTCCACCCATTTCCATGCAGCAAAACTGCATGGAGATGGGTGGGGGTGTCTCGTGCGAAAGGGGTCAAAGATGTCTACGGCCATTTTTAAACAGACTGCACCCAGCTGCAGTCCATGTTTGCACCGTTGCGGGAACAGTACGAGAGGGGGGGGGCAAGTGCAGACAGATGTGCACCCATCCCCATCCATGTCTCTGCACAGAGCAACCTGTGTTTTTGTCAGTTGCTCTATGTGGGGTGGGTGGGTGTTGTTTTGCGGGAGCACACACGCCAGACCATCCCCCTGCTGCTGCTTTCAAATGGGACACACCCATCCATGCCAACTACATGGGCATGAGTGGGCATGAGTAGGCATGAGTGGGTGCGTCTCGTGTAAAAACAACCTAAATCAAAAGGCAATCTATTCCTATAGATCACTATTACTGGGGCTAAACCCCCCTTTGACCACCACAACATACCATGAAATTTGAAAGATGCTCAAACTGCTAGTTCAACAGTTAAAAACATCATACTAGAAGTGGAAATCGAGGGGCACAAAGCATGCTAAACACATGCCTGAAAATTGCAGAGAAGTTTTTGTGTTTTGAATATGGAAGCTGAAAAAGGCTTTTTTGTGTGTTTATTTGTGTTTTATCCAAACTCAAATGCACATCACTAGCCCAGATCATGGGTTGGGGCCGTGGATCCATCCCCTGTCCTTGTGTGCATGTTGCATGCCCATTCTCTTCCCCACAGCTCACTCTTTCAACAGGATAAGGGGGCAGATCCAGAAGCTGAGAAAGGGCCAAATAAAAAACAAACATGGGCCAAGTTTGGCACCCAAACTGCAAGTTTCTCCCCTCTGAAGTAAAGGGTTCACACAACGGTTACTTTGAAGTAACTGTTCAACGTGTACATGCAGTCACTCAGCGAGGTGATCAGGAGGGTACAGGGTGAGGTGTCATCAGTATGCGGCTGACACCCAAATGTACCTCTCATTTTCAACTGACCCAGGCCTGGCTGTCTCGGTGCTTACCCGGTGTTTGGCAGCTGTGGGGGACTGGATGAGGGCTAATCGACTGCGACTGAATCCTGACAGGATGGAGGTGATGTTAGTGGGTAAGTCGATGGAGATGGCGACCCCCTCGGTTGAGGGGGTTTGCCCTCCATTGACTTCCCAGGTGCAGAACTTGGGGGTGCTCCTTGATGCGCAGCTCCGCCTGGATCTCTAAATGGAAGCTGTGGTGAGAAGTGCCTTCTGCTAATTACATCTAGTGCGGTGGCTTCAGCCGCTGGTTTCGGTTCAGGATCTGACCATGATCATCCATGCTTTTATCACCTCTCGGTTAGACTACTGTAACGCGCTCTATGTGGAGCTACCTATGGTGACGGCTTGGAAGCTGCAGCTTGTGCAGAATGCGGCGGCCCGGCTTCTGGTGGGGCTGGGCCGCCGAGAGCACATCACACCAGTGCTCCAATCTCTGAACTGGTTGCCAATAGACTTCCGGGCCTGATTCAAAGTGTTGGTTCTGACCTATAAAGACCTACATGGTCTGGGCCCTGCCTATTTGCGAGACCGCCTCATCTCCCGGGTTCTGGACCAGCCCCTGCGATCATCTGGGGGCGCCCTGTTGGAGGTTCCTCGGGTTTCCTGGGGGGCCACACGGGACAGGGCGTTCCCGGTGGCAGTGCCGCGCCTTTGGAACTCCCTCCCGGTGGGGTCCTGTCTGGCCCCAGACCTCCGAGTTTCCATAGGAATTGTAAGACCTGGCTGTTCCGTCAGGCGTTTGGCGAGGGAGAAGGGTGAGGGTGGATGAGGTGGTGGGTGAGTAAGGGTTTTTTCTCCCCATTTTTATTGTTTATCGTTTGTTGCTGCTATTTAATGTTTTTATATATTTTATATTGTATTTTTATTTATTGATTTTGTTAGCCGCCCCGGGCTGCCTGTGGCAGGAGGGTTGGGGTATAAATGTTTTAAATAAATAAATAAATAAATAAATAAGTAGAAAACATGGGGGGTATTAATATGTCTCTTCCTATTCCTGAATAGCTTTAAGGCTCTGTACATATGGATCAGAAGTTAAAGTGAAGTACGTTACAACTACTTCAAATGTATCCGTTCATCAGAATGTGCCCACCTGGGAGCTGGATGAGTAGCTGCAGGGCTGACCTTAGAATTTATGGGGCCCAGGGTGAAGATAAAATGCAGGGCCCCTGGTGGCCCCACCCCTGTGGCCCTGCTCTCTGGGGGTACCTTCCATGGGACCCTAGAGGTAGTTGTGTTTGGGGGCCCACTGGGAGGGAATGGGGGCTCTGAACCCTGCCCTGGTGAAAATGGGGGCTACTGTGGGAGTCCCCAGAAGTACAGAAAATGGTAAGGGGTCACCCTGTGGTGAGGCCAGCCCTGAGTAGGTGGAGCCACTGCCTCTTTGGAGGAAGGGGCAGGGAAGGTACGCCCCCCCCCCCCTCACTTTAGACTGTGCATTACTTCCCTGCCCTTACCAATGGTCAGCATGGCATCCTCTAATGAGCCGTTAGTTTCACTCTGGATGCTGTCTTCTATGCTTTTATTAGCCAGCTTCTGGTATTCATCAAACACTATGAGGGAAACAGTGAACACAAAGTATTTAAGTGTCACACCAGTGTTTTCAGAGGCATTTGTGCCCAGTTTGTGCCCAGATGAGGACACCTACATGTGCTTAGAAATTGTACTGACCGGATAAGTGTATTCAGAGCCCCTGTAGTGGGGCTCCTCTTAGATCAGGGATGGATTGCGGGTCGATGCACTCAGAGACCCTGGTGAGCCCTTCCTAGTGTGAGCTGAGATTGTGGACCAGAGCCCCTCCTAGCACAGGCCCGGTACATAGCACTGGTTGCACATGCTTACGGATGCCTTGGCTTTCTTTTCTCTCATGTCTGTGATCCATTCAGCAGTCACACAAAGTAACTTTAGGCATCCCCATTGGCCAGTTTTGGCCCTGTTTCTATCTTAGGCAGAGACAAGGGTCAGTTGGGGGAGCTGCTTGCGTGAGTTTGAAGGCCTCCTCCAAGCTCTGTACCTCTCATCAAGTGAGTGGCGCTCCTTGTGCACAGGATGGTGATGAACTGGATCTCATCCGTGCCTCGGATCTTCTCCCCAGCGGCATACAGGGTCTGCAATTGGGGGAGATTGTATGCTGTTCATTGTGTGATGTTTAATGCGGTGATTGCAGGGAAGGGGTTGTACCGCAAGGCTGGTGAGAAAGTATCCCCTTGTGTGTATACTGCACAGCTTGTGTTGCTAGGTGAAGTGTTGACATCACCACAAAGTCAATTGTTGCCATGGAGGGTGGCCTATCAGTAATCGCCCATACCGAAATGTGTTGGATGTGATGCTACAGGCAAGACCCTAAGAATTCTGGAATTCTAAGAATTGTAATTATTTTCTTGGAATTTTGCATTTGGCCAAATTCTTGCAGCAAGAGCATCCAGCAACATGGATTTACAGCCTGAGTGGAGGATACAGTGAGCTCGCCAATGGGGCACTGACACCACTGTGAGCTAGTCAATGTGGTGCTGGTACACTGCCAGTATACATTCCAGGGCTCATGGGGAACTTGCTATTGCTACTGCTGTCAAAGAGGAACAGGCTACGACCTCTCCCTCCCCCTCCCGCGCCCCCCCACCCCCCGCCCAATAGGGAGGCCTGTGGAGCATTTTGTTCATTTTAAAGATAGGAGATTTCCAAAGTTGATGGGACAGCAGGCAGAGAAACTCATTTGCATTCAGAAATGTGCATATTTGCAGTATTTGTCTAATGTGCATAATTTATTCTGCTTGCAGAATGTGGATGTATTTTACAGAATCTGGGTTTCCTAATGGCAGAATTTGGATTTATTATTATTATTAATAATAATAATAATTATTATTATGTAGAACACCAATGGCCCTGACTATGGCTTTGTGGTAACACAGTCTGTTTCTCCTGACAAAGGTGGTCTTTGTCATTACTCCCTTTATAACCACATCGCTGTTTCTGCCAAAGAAAGTTGGCCTCAAAATAGCAAACATTGATGAGAAGAAAAATTGTATCTGATGTTGACATCCTGGAAGAATTATGGCCAGGACTTTCAAAGGCATCGAGCGGGTGAACATGAATAAGCAACTCTTCCTCCTCCCTCACCTGGGATTGATTGGGGAAGACTCCTGACTAGGCAGAGAACGCCCCTGAGTGGGGGAGGGGAGGAAAGAGGGAGAGGAGAAGCCTGCCACTGAGCAGAGAGAATGGTGCAGCATACATGGAGAGACAACTGCAGAGCTCGCTGCAACCTGGACTTGGTGAGCCAACGTGCCAGAGCCGGAGGCAGATTCCACTCCCGCAAACTCGTGACACACTCCAACGACTTACACAGGAGATAAGACTGGAGGGATCCGTTTTTTTGTTATTAAATTCTTGGGGGAGATTCCCATTGAGTTCAGTGAGATCTGGGTTAGAACTAAGTTTAGTTTGGACAAAAGATGAGTCTGAGCAAAATCTGACTCCAGGAAATCTGGGTGAAGCCCCAGGCTAAACACAGTGGTTGTCTCCAGTCTCACCAATGGTCTGCTCTAAAGCCCTAGGTCATAGTGCATGTGGGTTTGCATGTAGGCACATCTTTGCTTGCAATATGTTATTGATCCTACCTGCGCATCCTGCAATGCCAATGCTGAGTCCACATTCAGACTGGCATTGTCCCGCTCTCCCTAGACGAATGAAAAAAGATTCATTGCTGTGGAGCAGCTCCCACACCCTGGCTCCCATCACACTATACACACATGGGCAGACTGATCCTCACAAATAACCCCCCTCCCCCTAGGCACTCACAGGGATAACACATGGGAAGTGTAAGATCTTGGCCTTGGGCGTGTGAAGAAAGGGCTGTCATTACCTGGTGGTTGGTCCACAGAGAGGGCAAGACTGGGAGACCTATTACTGCTGCTCAATAAAGGCGCTCTCCAGCAGTGGCCTGGTGTTGTAGCTCCCTGTGTGTCTCGGTGCAGTTTATCTAGCGACTGGGTCTGTTAACACGTGGGCTTGTTACAAGAGCCAATCCTCCTGCTCACTGCTAGTCCCTGATGGGAGCATGGAAAAGCAAGACCCCTGGATCCCATTCTTTTATCCGGGCATTACCTGGAGTAGGCACACTAATATTCTCTCAAAGTAGCCACTCGTGTCAGATTTGATGTCATCTTCCAGATCAGAATCGTATTCTATCAAGCAAAGGGAGGGTGGAGACATTAGACGGGCAGTAGTTTAAATTGCTACCAGCTTGAACCCAGCCTCTGACACTGACAGCTTGCTCCTCACTGGGTGTCTTTAGACATAACACTGTCAGTGTTCTGTAACACAGTGTCCTACCGTCACAGTGTTTAGACATACCGCCAAAACAGTGTTCACCCCAAACACTGGAACTAAAGAACTACCAGGTCTTGACAGTTTAATCAGTGTTTGGTGTGAACATTGTGTTGACGGATTGTCTAAACACTAACGGTAGGACACTGTGTTACAGAACACTGAACACTGTTATGTCTAAAGAGATCCACTGGAGTTTCTCTTCATGAGTGTTCGCTGCTGAAAACCCTTTCCTAACCTGCAACCCCAGTCTCTGTATTGGGCAGCGGTGAGGCTGCCGTGCTGTACAGTTACCACACAAAGACCATCCTCAGCTGCTTTACCTTCTTTGTAGACTTTGATTATATCTTGGAGCTGCACTTTTGTCCGAGAAGCCAGTATCTCAATAATGACATCTTCACTAGTTCCCAAACCCTTCAAATAGAAGGAAAGAAAACGGAGTGTGAGGAAAATATTCTGGCATACAATTAAATCTATTCCCAGACACAGTTCCATTCTGGGTCAGTTCAATGTCCATCCAGCCCAGTGTCCTGTGTCACAAGGACTTATGGGTTATGAATTATGATATGGTTATGTTTATCAGTATCAATGCATGTACTATCAACATTTCTGTATCTGTATGTTGGTTTTATAAAACAAGTCATGTCTCATATCATTGTGACCTATATGAAAAGTTATGCACGATAATGACATAGTTTAAATGTTACCAGTTATGGTATAAAAGTTATGAAATTGTACTGGGAGAGATTCAAAGTGTAAATGGCACTGCAGTGCAGGTCATTAAGGGAATTAGCTAGGACAATTGGCAACTGTGCATATTTAATGCAGATCTCCATGGAGATCTTCTCTAGGAGAACAGGTTTCACAACATCTGGTAACAGGAATGATCCAGAGAATTCAAGTGGCGAAACTTGCAGAACAACCAGAAAGAGAAAAGAATCTTCCAGAGATAGAGTGTGGTTGCCGTGTTGGTCCCAAATGACAGAGAGACAAAGTGGTTCGAATATTATCTTTTATTGGACTAACTGTTGTTGGTGGAAATAAGCAAGCTTTCGGGCCACACAGAGTGTGGGAGTGGATAGAACAAGGTGGGAGGGGATAGAACAAGGTGGGAGGGGGATAAAGAGAGAGAGAGATGTGCCAGACATTTAAAAGCAGCTGTAAGATGATATATTGGTGTAGGAGACAGACTAAGAGCGTGATCCAGCTCCATACAAGTTAATGGGAGTTGAGCCATTGACTTCAATGGGAGCTGAATCGCGCTCTAAGAAACAATAGGTAGTGATAAACACACAGAGAGAGCAAACATATGTGTTGAGCATAATATTCCACAGCCAAGACAAACGAATCTTCCACAAACAAGACAAAGGAATTAACGAGCCTTTGCCAACATGTACAAAGGCTGCTGTGAGGATTATGATGGACTTTAAGTTTTCAGCCTGGTCATCTGACCCAGAATCATGTACTCCAAGAATTCTGAATTAGGGTAAGCATTTAGTGATTAGCCAGGGACAGCATGTTGTTTTCACTTTTATTTCTTTATGCCCCTTCTGCATTTACTCTGAACTTATATTACCAATCTTAACTCTTATATAAAACTTTATTATTGTAAATCTGGTGTCTGTGTGGTTACTGATGCTGTGTATTGAGACTTTGGGGGATTCTCAATTTGATACTGGGATGAATCTAGCTCAGTAAACAAAAAAGTTTCTGAGATACAGGCGATAATTAACTACTTATGGGCTGTCCCACTCTATGAAGATTGGGGAACCAACAATTACTGTAAGTGGGAAACGAAGTCACAGCTGGTCCAGGGATGTTTGTGGGGACAGCTAGATTGAGTGAACCCACAAAATCGGGTGATTTCAGACGTTACGGGCGAGCGGTTCACCACAGTGGATCCCCAGTGGGGGTGAACAAAACAACCATGGCCCGGGGTGAATAAAAGCCCCAAACAGATGGGACGGGACCAGGACCACGACCGGGAATCAGGCCGACACATCACGGACCGGGGCAGCGCAACAGACGTGACGCCCATCCCCAGCCGTGGCCAAAACTCCCAGAAGACACCGGGCAGGGGCGGGACACACACATGGCCGCCGGAGGGCAAACGAAGCCAAAAGGCAATGCCCACACAAGGGAAACGGGAAGGGAGGGGGGAAGAGGGAGAAGAGCCTGACAGGTACCACACACAGCATGCACACACACAGTGGACCCACAGCGGAACACACAGCACGACCACACGCCCGGGCGCGCACACACACACACACACACGCGTGCGCACACACACGCGCACACACACAAGGGAAAGGTCGGGAAGAGGGACAGGGGCGCCCGGACAAACACACAAGGAACAATGGGAGAAGGGGTGGGGAGAGGGAAGAGGGGGGGCACTGCAAAGGGGCAGGGCAGGTCACAGGCTGTAGCGACCCCCACCCCCACAGCACCACAGTCCACATAAGCACCCCCACAGCAACAGAGTCAGTCTCAGAAAGGGGGGGCCCGGACCCCAGGACCACAGCACGATGGGGGCCCGCAATGCACAGCGAGCCCGGCGGAGAAGGTCCAGGAGGAGAACGGTGGCCCCACAGTCACAGAGGGGCACAGGGAGGCCAGCCAGGACAGGCAGAGCTGTGCTGCAGGTCCAACGCCACGCCCCCCCCCGGGGAAGCAACTCGGCCCAGTCCAGGGGCGCCCAACCCCCAGGTCACACAAGCACCCAAGATGGGGGGGTGCAGCAGGTGGCAGCGGCGGCGGGTGCGGACAGGTAGCTGGGCACGGGCGGGTCGAGAGGCCACACAGAGCACCGCACCCAGGCACTAGGACAGGCAACCGGTGTGGGGGGAGCCCGGAGGGGGCCCAGGGCCACAGGCAGGGGCACCAACACCCCACGATGTAGGCCGGAACACAGCACGCCAGAGACATCAGGGCGGGAGCAGGCAGTGGGGACCGCCCCCCCCCGGGCCGGGGCGGGAGCCCACACGGGGGCAGGACACCGGGGGGGCCGGGAGGAGCACTGGGAGTCACAGGCTGCCGCTGGGGGCCACTGCAGGCCCAGGGCCCGGATGCCCCACCCGATGAACCAGGTGGGGCCAATGGAGCAAGCCCTGGTGGTACCCCTGCATGGACATGTGGTGCGCGATCAGGTAGTACGCCTCGAAGGGATCATGCATGGAGAGAGCCAGCTGGATGTCCACGCGGGACCACACCCCCAACAGGGCCGACATCTCCGCCGCGGAAGGCTCCAGCACACAGCAGGCAGCAGTAGGGGGCCAAGGAAGATGTCCCAGCTCCAGCAGCCGGTGGTACACTGCCCCATGTGTGCGCTGGTACCCACGCGCCCCGTGAACACAGGAAAAGTAGGACACGGCCAAGGCAGGGCCACCCTCAGCAAGGCACACCATGTAGGCGCTCAGACCGCACACACTCAGTGCAGACACGGTCTCTGCTCCGGTCCAGGGCACATGAGAGCACCGCTTGTCCGGGATGTGACCATCAGGGAAGCAAACCAGCCCCAGGGCCTCCGTATGCAGCCGGCAATCATGAGCGCTCGCCTCATAGCCGAAGTAACGGAGTCCAGAGCTCAAGCTCTCAAAGGCACCCACACGGCTGCCCAGGGTGCCCAGGAGCAGCTGCACGGCCGGGTTATGCCACAGGTCGCAAAGAGACATGGTCTCACGGAAGTTCCAGATATGGGGGGTCCCATGGGGTCCGGGGAGTGGGAGCCCCGTGGATGGGCAGGCAGCCATGGTCCGGCATGACAGGGAGACTAACACAGAGCCCTGGGGGCACACACACCCTCCAGGGCCGGGAGGGGCTCCGAGGGGCCCCGAGTACAGGGAATGCGGCCATGGACCACAACATTGTAGCACAACAGAGCGAGGCATGGGGTGCAGACCTGGCACAGCTGCACAACACAACAGCGAGCACACTGTCCAGCTAATCGCACCTTCAAGGCCATCCTTTAGCAAACAGCAGGGGGAGGGGGGCTGGGGTGGAGGTGGAGATGGCTGATGGAATGCAGCTGTCCTGGGAGCACGCAGACCCACGTGGCCGTGCAGGGGCGAGGCCAGGGGCCCCGCCTGCCGGTGTGCCCAATTGCATGCACACATGCCCCAGCCCAGGGGCCCGCCCCCAGGACAACCCTGCCATCATAGGCCCTGTATAAGTGCTCCCACCCCCCCTTGGGCCCCACTACCATGGAGCGCGACAGGGCGGCTGGCTATTGGATGTTCCTCGTGCTCACAGCTGAGTGGTTCCGCGACCACACCGAGCTGCTGCGCCTCCTGACTGCGGAGGTGCACCTGGCCATCCGGCTGCGGGTCGCCCTGGCCCAGACGGCCGCAAGGGGCCTCCGGGCCCACCACGCACGCAGGAGAGCCCGGACACGGCTCAGGGCTCAGCGCATCTCCGGAGCGGATTGGCAGGCTGCCAGCTGGAGCCTGACCTGGCTCACAGTGCTCCATCGGGCTGTGAGGCGCCTCCTCTGGGCAAGGAAGACCATGTGCCAGACTTCCCAGCTCGCCATGCCCATAGCCAGATGCCTATGGGTCGCTGAGCACCCACAGGCGTGGTGGGCTAGGGCCCTGGCCCACTGGGAAGAGCCCGACTGGAGGGCTCACTTTAGGATGAGCAAGGGCACCCTGCTCTGCCTAGCAGAGCTCCTCACACCCTGGCTGGAGCGGCAGCCCACCTCCATGCGGGACCCCATCCCCATGGTCCAGCGGGTGGCCATAGGGGTCTGGGCCCTTGCTACGCCCGACTCTTGTTGGTCAGTGTCCCAGCACTTCGGGGTGGGGCTCAGCACTGTCGCCTGCATCATGCAGGATGTGTGCGAGGTGGTGGAGGGTGTGCTCCTGGACAGAACGATCCAGCTAGTGGACCAGGGGGCTGTGATGGCGGGGTTCGTGGCCAGAGGCTTCCCCAACTGCATTGGAGCCATGGACGGCACCCACATTGAGATCCTCCGCCTGGCTGCCGGGGAGGCCCTGGATTATGTGAACTGGCATGGTTACTACTCCCTGCACCTGCAGGGGGTGGTGGATCACCGGGGCCAGTTCATAGACATCTACACGGGCAACTCTGGCCGCAGTCACGACGCTAGGATCATGATCATCTCCCCCTTCTATGCCCAGATGTTCCGGGGGGACTTTGCGGACATGGGCATGAGGTGGATCGAGGGGGTCCCGATGCCTCCCTGTATTCTGGGGGACCCTGCCTACCCCCTCACCCACTGGCTGATGAAGGTCTACCCTGTACCAAAGACCCCTGTGGACGTGTTATACAATACCCGCCTGTGTTCCAGCCAGACCGTGGTGGAGCGTGCCTTCGGGGCCCTGAAGCAGCGCTGGAGGAGTGTAGCTAGGCGCCTGGATTACACCGTCTCGACCTCGGCCCTGGTGATCGGTGCCTGCTGCGTGCTGCACAATATCTGCAAAACCGAGGGGGTGGCCCTGGAGTACCCTGAGCCCCACCGGCCCCCCGGCCCCGTGCCCCGGTACGTGAACACTGAGAACCTGAGGGAGTACCGTTATGCCAAATAGATCTGGAATGCCCTGGCGAGCCATATTGTCTTGAGGACCCAGTTGTGAGGGACTCCCCCCACGGGGGGGGACCCACCTACGGGTCTGTGGGCATGCCCCTGCACAGGTGGGCCCCCACCCCGGTCCCCCACAAATGGGAGCATGAGCCGGACTGCTGACTGCAGCCTTTATTTTCCCCAAGTGCACATATTTCCCCGGTCCCACCACCCCTGTGGTGCCCTGTCCCCTACAGTGACCCCCATCATGTCGCCCTCCCCCTCCCCCCCCTAATCCCCCTCACTTCCGTGGCCTTCCCCGTGAGCGCCCGCTGGGGCCCATGGAGCTCTGAGAGCTCTCCTCCCCCCCCGCTGTCCATGTTCCCTGCATTGTCCTGTGCTGCCTCCTGGTCCAGCAGGGGGACGGGCAGTGGGGGGGAGAGGGTGGCCGGGGCCCTAGCCATCCCCCAGGGGGGCTGCCCCCTCCGGAGCGCCAGGGGCACCGGGAGGCGGATGCGCGGCCCCATAGGGCGTGGGGGCGGATGGGGCACCTGGGCGGGGGGCGGGGCCGCCGAGGGTCCCTGCATCGGGACCTGGGCAGG
>QEPC01007671.1:441287-457504 GCA_003113815.1 Sphenodon punctatus | reverse complement strand
ATGCAGGTGCCAGAGGTCGCTGGGCGCTCTTTCTGGGGTTCCGGGGCCCTGGAGTCCATGTCTACCAGGTGGGCAGCGAGGGGAGGGGGTACCTCGGTCCGTACCCTGCCCTGGACCACTGCGCTGCCCACGAGCCGTGGGGCGACTATGGACCCCTTCATATGGAGGATGCGGTCCAGGGCATCATAGTAGGGGGCGGTCCGGGCCCCGTGTCTGGACCGCCTATTGTTGTCCCGGATGGCCTTGTACAGCCTCTTGAGTTCCTTGGCCTTGGAGCGGCACTGTGCCACTGTGCACTGATGCCCCGCCGCCTCCATGTCCTGCACTATGTCCTGGTAGACATGTTCATTGCGCTCGTTGAGGGCGAGCTCCAGCTGGTACTCCAGGGTCCCCCATATGCGGATGAAGTCCCTGGTCTCCTGGAGGCCCCACTGGCCCCCCCGGTGGTACACCTTCCTCCGGCTTCCCCACAGCGGGTCATCCTCCTCCTCCTCATCCGCCGGCTCCGCCTCCAGCCGAGCAGGGCCGGTGTCCTCCAGGGGCTCGTCCGTCCGGGCCGTTTTCTGTGTCTGTGGGGACAGTAGGTGGGGAGTGTTGGGTTGGTTGCAGGTGGGGTCCCCTCGTGGGGCTCCCCTGCCCCCCTCCCCCTCCCGGTCAACCGGGCATGCCACGGCCCCCCCCGGGGAGCCCCCGTGCTGCCTGTTCTCCTCCCCTTCACTGCCCTTACCCGTTTCCTGGGTGCCTCCTCCGGCCCCGTTCCGGCTGCTGTCCCCGGGGCGTCGCGTCCCTCCTGCTGCTGGGGGTGTTGTCCCTGACCTGCCTGCATGGTCAGCCCAGCCCCCGTGTCCCGCTCCTCCGCCGCCTGTGCTCCCTCCACCTCCATCGCTGCCCCTGCCTCCTCCTCCTCCGCCACCTCCTCCTCCACCATCGCTCTGTCACCCGCCACTCTCTTCCGCCTCCCTCCTCGCTCCATCCCGCCACACTTGCCTGCTGCTGCTTTCCCTTTAAATCTCCCTCCGGTGGATGTGTTGTTGCTGGTTGCCCGGCAGCGACGCTGCGTGCATTGCCCACGGCTGGGGCTCATTTCCTTTGCTTCCGCCTGGGGATTGGCGTCCAGATGTTACTTTTTGTTGTTTCCCGGTGGGGATCTCTTTGACCACGCTTCCCGGGATATTCCCCCGGCTAGTCCGGGAAGCGTGGTTGAAATTGACCCCATGTGGGTATTGAGCATGATGAACATCTGGCGCACGCCTAACAGACGTTCAGGGCTCTTTGGCCCCACCGCGGGATTGAGCGTGGTTCAGTGTGGTTGAGCGTGATCTCGTAACATCTGAAAACACCCATCCTTGTCACATCCTGTCTCCAACAATGGTCAGCACTGGATGTCTCAAAGGAAGGAACAGGGGAACTAGGTAAAGTTCCACCCTCCCCAGCCTGCCCTTCAGGTCCTCATTAATGTTTTAGGCACTATAAAAGAGGACTGACATCCTTGGCAGAGGGAGGCAATGGATGTAAGAAGACAGTCAGGGAGACGTGGAATTGCAGAGGTCCATGAAAGTGAAGGCAAGAAGCTTAGACCTGAGGTACTGAAGCAAAAGGGACCAGAGGGGGGATTCAGACAAAAGGATGATGTGAACTGGAAGTAAAAATCAAAACTAGACTGGTGGTATTAATACACTTTGTAATAGCCACTGGGACTAAAGTACCAATTTTGGGTTTAAAAACATACCATACCAAACTCTGGGTTTAATTAGGAGAGTCGGCCGCTTTTACACATGAAAAAATGGGTTCTTATAAGTGTTCAAGATAATACTGGGTATTATAAATGCTGGAGTTTTACAATGTGTGAATGCACTATTCCCCTTTTATGCAACAAGATCTTTCAGTCTTGTAAGACACACACACACACACACACACACACATCCCTGATGTGACTCTTACAAAGCTACGAGAGCTCACTGCAGAAAAGGGGAATAGTGTGTTCACACATTACAAAACTCTAGCATTTATAACACCCAGTATTATCTCAAGCACTTATAAGAACCCATTTTTGTCATGTGTAAAAGCGGCAGCAAACCAAAAAGACAACTGAATTGAAAACCAATATTCAGATGTTTTGGAAGGCATAGGTAAATTAGCTACTGAATACAAAATAGAGCTCACGGAGCCTAATTGTCCAGCCATACATACTCCAAGGAAGGTTCCTCTAGCTATAAGAAGGCTGAAAGAGGAACTGGACAGATTGGCAGCATTAGAGATAGAGATGATAAAAAAAAATAGAAGAACCTACAGAATGGGTGCATTCATTAGCTACTGGTATCTGTGGCAGGGAGAGTTCCAGAAGGATCTAGGAGCTTGCTGAGAGGAGGCCCAAGCAAGCAGTGAGTAGTCTGGTGTAGTTTGGCCCCAGCTACACCAGGCTACTCACTGGATTATTGAATAAACATTAATACATATTTGCATGACGCTGTTCTTCTATTATCTGCACCAATCATAACAAGGGGAACTAAAGCAGACATATGACACTAGAGAATGGCACAAAAGCCTCTCTGAGATCCAGGGTGCAGCCTGGCCATCCCTAGCTGTGCAACATGTGTGGTCGCACATGACCCTGCACCAGCCTGGGCCTCACTGCTGGGAGACAGCAGCCCAGGTATGAGGACAAATGATGCAAATTAGGCCCCGCACTAAGAGTTTGCACATCGCCCCGCAAATCCTGGGGCTGGCCCTGGGAGTCACAAGAGTCGGGTAGAATATATTAGCAGAGCAGACGCTTGTCCTGAGAAGACCTCCAGGAACACGACTGTCTGCTGTTCCTCTTGAAGAAGTGACAGAGTGGAACAGCTCCAGCTGGCGCAGTTACTAATGAAAGCCCCAAAGGAAATTAGCAAGGTGCTTCTGCTTAAAACAGCCAGCAACCGACTGTACCTTCACAGCGTCATGTAGCTCCTTGGCATCATACTTGGATGGTGGGTACATGAGGGCCGCAATCAACCTCTCAAACTTTCCGCTCAGTTCGGACTTCAAACTGCTGACAAGATCCTGCCAAACACATGAGATATCAGTGATGTCGAGGAGTAGGAGGGGATGTAGCATTCATTGTCTGTGGTGCCTGTCTCTCTGCCCTCTCCCTTAGAACCTAGAATAATGACATTGATTTAGGATGTTGCTTCTACTGGTTTGTCACAAGGGCTTATGGAAGTTAGGAGGTGGCAGAACTGCTAAATGGATCTTATTGTCCTGGTAAACCTACCCCGGTCAGGACCAGACTGACACAGAAGCTGTAGGGCAGGGGTGGGGAACCTCAGGCCCAGGTGCCAAATGAAACCATCAGCTAGTTTTTATGTGATCCCTTTACAGTTCCTGGCTCTGGATCCAGTTCCTACCCCCAAGCACTGAAAAGCTGAGCTCAGGGTAAGAGAGTGGAGATGAGGGCATGCACAAAAGACAGGGGACAGATCCATGGCACATATCTATGATCTGGACCCTCCTCTTCCTCTTCCCTTAAGGACCCCGGTCCACAACTTCTATGTGACCCTTGGAGCTTGTATTCATTTTCAAAGTGGCCCCTGAGAGGGAAAAGGTTTCCCAGCCCAGCTTTAGGGACTGCAGCCCAGGGCTTGGATTATGAGCCCCACAGTCCCAACCCTCCAAAAAGATGCATGAATTGGCTCCTAAGGCCGTTTTTAGACGAGCGCGGCGGCGCCCGCGCTTGTTTCCAAAAAAACCGGCAGCCCATTCCACACGAGACGCTGCCGCCGAATACGCGCATGTGCGGCCCGACGCGCATCCATTTCCAGCCGCGTCTGACCAGCCTCGATCGCCGACCCAGTCAGTTCGCGCACGGAAATGGATGCGCGTCGGCCGCGCATGCGCGTATTCGGCGGCAGCGTCTCGTGTAGAACGGGTTGCCGGCTTTTTAAAGAAACAAGCGCGGGCGCCGCCGCGCTCGTCTGAAAACGGCCTAAGAGCTTGTGGCATGCAGCACTCAGAGGTCTCTTCAAAGCAAGCAGGGAGGAGGGGATGGTGGAGGCTTCTGGTGCAGGAGTGGCCGAGACAGGGAGGGTGACAGGGAACCTGGTGAATTTGGGACAGGGTGTACTGGCTGCCGAGAGCAGCCCCAGTTCCCCAGGGAGTTTGCAGGATGATGACTGTCACTGGAGCATGAGGCAGGCAGAGAAGACTGGTTGGGAGCTGTACTGGTTCCTAGGTTGGAACAAGCGCTGGCTCTTCTGGATGCCCATGGTTAGCAGCACATGGGAGGCAGGGATGCTGGGGTACCCCCTGGAGAGACCAGGGCAGGGATGGCAAACTGGGAGCAAGCCTAGACTCTTGCCAAACTGGCTCTGCTCCCACTTTCCATCACTGATCCATCCCTGCTCCCTGCACACAGCTTGGGCTTCAGTGTCAGAGTAGTGTGGTGAGGGAGGGGAGTGCTGTTTTCTTGCCCTTTTACAGTCAGGCAAGACACACATTAAACATGAGCTTAAGTACTTTGTGGAAGCAGGGCTGCACTCTGCGTTTAAGCAAGAGCATTGAAACAGGAGCCTGGCTTCTACTTTTCAGATGTCAGACGTTTTCATTATGTGATTCTCCCTTTGGTGTGTGTGTGTGTGTGTGTGTGAGTGCGTGCGCATGCGTATGTGCACACGCATGATGTTTGTATGTGTTCATATGTGGGTATGTGTGCATGTGTGATCTTCCATACAGTACTCTATTGATGATCTCATTTCCCCCACCTGCCTCCCCTTTTCAAGATTCTACAGAATATGTGTGATACCCATTAGGAGCTGCTGTTGTTCCATGGGCTGCCCCAGCATGCTCTCTGCCCAGTTGCTGATCACACAATTCACCCTTCACACTCACTGCTTTGGGCCCTGACTTATAAGAAAACCAAGGAGATCAGATTTTTAAATCCTCAAAGTGGAATGCCCTGGGATCCTCTTTCCACCACCACAGGTCAGGTTACCTGTCCTTGCCCCAATGGGATCTGTGCTTCTGGGGCTGTTCCTCCTCTTGGAGACAAAGCAGATTTGCTTTTCCCTGGGTAGGAAATGACATTTATTGAGCTAGTGTGGCAAGCAGGAGAGCACAAGCCCTGGCAGACTGGTCCATACAGTGCAAAGCAGGAGACAACCGCATCTGGGCTTGCACTGCAGGAGAAGCAGACAGAAGCTGGTCGTCATACGGAATTCTGTGTGTGCTGAAGAGTCCATAGTTAACAACACTAGTGGTGCACACACAGGGCAAAGAGCTTACAAACTTCAGGATCCTAAAAGACAGGACTGTATTGGAAAGGGGGTATGTGTGTGTGTGTGTGTGTGGTATTAGTGCTTATCATCTGTGTGAGTTTCTAATGGCCCCAACATTCCATCCAGCAGAAGGCAGTGTACACACACAAGTGCACATGCGTGCACACACACAAGACCTCAGCTGCTAGCTTGGCCTTTCCTTTCAATACCTTTCCAAATTGTTGCTTGAAGGATGTTGCAATCTGCTGACGCTGCATGTTGCTCTTTTTAGTCAGGACATCGATTATAGCTTGTTCATCTGTTCCTGGGGATGGCAGCATAGCAACACAGGAGGTAGAATAAGCCAAGGTGTGGCCAGCATCTGGTGGCTATTGCCAATCCCCCATGGTGTGGCAAGAAGGAGATGTGGGCCTGTTACTGGAGCATCTCCCTGGGATCTGGGAACCCCTCCCTCACAAGCAATGTGTTCAAGGCTAAAACTGTCTTATTTGGGGGTTTAGACTGCCCTAAGACTAGACCTGAATGGCAGGAGAAGTGAAATGTGAAGGTGGTAAAATGCAGTCAGCTTACCAAACCCTTTCATGGCTTTATACAGGTCTTGGACATCAGGTGCAGGGTCAAAGCCAGAGATGCCTCTCATGGAGCTGCTGTCATTCTCTTGCTGAAATAAAACATATTCATGGGTCTAATGTGAAATGCATCAGACCTAGTTCTGTACCTGGCCACAATACTCAGTCACAACCCACTCTAATTGGCACCCACAGACTGAATAGGTGCCAAGGACTAAAACCGCTTCTCCCTCCCCTAGAGGTAGCACCACCTGGACTGGGCTTGCTCTTTGCCTTTGTAAAGAGGCATTTTTGCACACACAAAATGAGTAACATATAGAGCACAGAGTACACACCTAATGGCTGCCCAGTCGAATTCCCTATAAAATCGGGGGAATCTTTCCATTGGCATCAATACTAATTAGAGAGATCTACAGACATCCCATTGTAAGACTCCCTCAGACCATGAATATTTCTCTCAGAGTGAACTTGAGAGAAAGATATCTGATGCTGATCTGAGTGATGTTGTCATATAATTTGCCAAGGAGTTAAAGCTCACCAGGGTACTATTAGAGAGGCTGATTTTACATTTAATAAGCTCTTTTCCCTGTAAGACCATAACTGAACTGCTGGCTTTTCTGTATGGTCGCTTCTCTTTTCTGGTTTCTGACTGAGGTCAGGCTGGCTTTGGGAGTCTGGTCAAGGTGTGGTAGGAGGAATGTTAGTGGTTCTAAAGGGGGAAGTGGTGGCTAGGGTGTTTTTTTGTAGGGCTGGGGTGAGGAATCCAGAAAGAGTTCAGGTTTATCAAGCTTAAGTCTGGAGGCTATTTTTCTCCATCCCTATCCAGGGGATAGGAGGGGATGAGGAGGGCTGCCTTCCATTAAACATGCTTCAAGACACGCTTCAAGTTGTGCATGGTTTAAGACGAGCTTTGCAGGCTTGAGGCCTGCAGGATTAGGTCCAAATTTAATATCTGGCAGCTGGACTTTCAGATAATCTGATGCTAGCTATGTCACAGTTTCTCCAAGGAAATAATCATCGCACTGGACAAATAGATTTATTCTAATTATTTTTCTCCCTAAAGGCAAATTGCAGTGACTGGAATCACCCCTCCAAAGAGGAGCTAGTAAACTTGTTACCTGGTAGATACAGCTCTTAGGGCACTTTTAAACGATCCCGCTCACAAGCGGGATCATTCAATACCGACATAGGGCACACGCCTTCCACTCTAAGCCGTGTCTGATGTTCAGAAGAGCATCAGACACGGCGTAGAGTGTATGTGCGCATGCGCACCCTTCTGCACGTGCACAATCTGGGAAGGAACCCGGAAGTGCGGCGTGAAGCCGGCACAGCGGCGATCTGCCTTGAAGGGGGCAGGATCGCCGGGCCGGCTTCACGCAGTGGAGATCCGGCGTTAGAACGTGCCGGGAATTTAGACGAGCGGCAACAATGGCAGCTGATAAAGGGCTCAGCCGCCATTTCCATCTCATCTAAAAGCATCCTTAGTCAATCAGTGCAATGAATGCTATGACAAAGGAGACCAGCCCTCGCTGTTTTGCTGCCCTAGATAAAATTTAGTTTTTGCTCTCTGCCCTGCCAAATGCACCCCCACCTGTATTGCAAGTCCCAGCCTGAGGGGGGGAATGGGGATGCATGTGTGCATGTGTCACTCCTGCTCCCTGCCAAACAGCTGACCAATGGGAAGCAGGAATGGTCAAGGGTTACTGTAACTCTCAGAGCATTTCAGGGCACCATGGACCTCTCAGTACTGCCCCTGGGATGCTGCCACTCTGGACAAGGTGGCCCCCTTTCTCCAATGGCCAAGCAAGCTTCAGTGCCAATAACCCCACTAGGGTGGAGATAGGTTTTTTTTTACCTGAGTGTTGACAAAAGGTGAGTTGCAGCTGGAGATGCCAGCTCTGGAGGCAGATTTTATTTACAAGCTGCACTACTGGGCAGAGTTCAAAAACTGCAGGATAGAGGTGGGTGGCAGAAGGATTTTGCATGGGAGGAAATTGGGCAGCCTGGCAACCCTCTAGGAAAAGGATTAGGGAGTTGCACAAGTGAACAGAGGTGTCTAGATGAAAATCTCCAGGCTGTGCCAAGCAGAAGGGCAGACAAAGTGATCTCAGTGGATCCTTCTGGGCAGAAATCTTCCAGCCACCTTAAAGAGGAGTGTTGAGACAGGCACAGACCTGTGCTGACCCAATGGAGGAAAATATCTGTGCAGCTGGGACCCTGTTTCACTGCTATGCAAGGGGGAGGGGAATGTGTCTCCACTGAGTTGGAAAGAGTGTGACTTCCTGTTCCACGTTGATAGCCACCCACCCACCCTGTATTTGTTAGAGTGCCGGAAGCAAGGGTCCCAATCAGGGCATTCTCAAGGATGGGTGTCACTACTGTCTCACCCCTCCACTAGCAGTTGTGGCAACAGAGGGAGGGAGAAGGTGAGTTGTGGGGGAAGGGGGCAGCAGACTAGTGGCACAAGTAGCAAGGGGGTTGGAGATGCTGGAAGGAGGTGGGACTTTCCCACAATTAACCCTTTGCACCCTGTAGACACACAGAAAGCATAACCCCCACCCCATGAGCAACTAACAGAAAAGTCAGTCAGTGCCAAACGGAGTCTCAAAACCAAGCATGTTTTCCACAAATCCTTCACAGACTCTAAACCAGTCTAGCAGAGCCATTGGCCATGTCAGGCTGAGAACAGAATGGTGCACAGCACAGCACAGCACAGAATTGGCTTTTGTCGGCAGCCTTCCTCGGGCAAGTTTAGTGTATACCTTGTTGCCACACACTCAAATCTGTGTGGCCCACAAGAAATAAGACTAAGGAGTATTTCACTCCAGTATGCCAGGGGTTATGGTTGCCATATAGGCACATTTTAGATGGCACTTATGAGAAATACAGGTTGCAGGGCTGCATTGGCTCCAATGCAGCCCTGCAACCTGTATTTCTCATAAGTGTCCCCTAAAAATATTAATATATAGCAACCCTACCAGGGGAGGGGAACATTTTCCCGACCACCGCCCACTTTGAAAATTAGTACAAGCTCCAAGGACTGCAGAGAAGTTGGGGGCAGAGGTGCTGAAGGAATGCACTCAGGAAAAGGAGGGCCCAGATCATGGATCGTGCCATGAATTTGTCCCCTATCCTGTGTGCAAGTCCTCCTCTCTCCTCCCCGACACTGAGCTCAGTATAGCAATGCTTGGGTTTGGGGGTAGGAACTAGATCCAAGTACTGGAAAGGGGCCAAATACAAACTAGCTGCAGGCTGCATTTACCACCCGGGACTGAGGTTCTCTGCCCCTCCAGTATGCCCTCCACTCACCCAGCCTTTCCACCACGCCATCCTGCTTAGCCAAGGCGTTTCCTGGCCTGTTAATAAACCAAATGGCAAACAAATATTAGAGTTTTCTACAGGAAAGAACAAAGAAAGGAATGGAAAAGAAAGACGGAATACTCACCACAAGCAAATCCAAGGCAAAAGAAATTCTGCTTCCCCAGGGCAGCGGGTTCCCACCAAATACTGCAGACTCCTCTGAACAAATGCTGTACACACCTTTCTTTTCCCTAATCTTCCTGAGGCAACACCCTAAAGATGTGGCTCAACCTGTCTGGGCACAGATGACCACACCGGCAGAGATCAGGTTACTAATAAGAGGGTTTCACTTTGTGAATGAAGATCCATCCTGATGTTCAAACCTGGTTCATTGGACTGAAGAAGTATCTCCTTCCCCTATCTGCCTTGGGACCAGATGATGGTTATATTAATGTATCTCTGTCTCCTTACCCACCCGGCCAGCCTTCTATCTAGGATCTATTTACCTGTCTGTCTGGATCATAATAAAACTACTAACTCACCTCCCGTCCTGAACTCTCACCTCAGCCCTTCCAGGGACAGAGCAGCAGCCCTTCAGCAAATCCAGGGTTTGCTGCCTGGAAACTCAAGGGCCCTGTATGGTGATATAACCTTAACCAGGACCACATTAAAGGATGCGGGGCACCATGCTAAGCTATAATGTGTGGGGGTCTCTCAAGCTAAGCTATATGTTGGCATAACCCATGGACCAGAGCACCAACCCACTCCTCACTCTCCTCAAATTAGCCCCCATGTGCTGATGCATAGCTCCTAATGCCGGTACACCCTCTTCCACCCCTCCTTCTCCCTGGAAGTCTCCTCAGTAGGGATGGGCAAACGCAGTTTGGAAGTTCAGAGTTTGGCCCAAACTCGACCTGTTTGGACGACTGAACCTGAACCCAAACACGAACACGAACTGACCGAACCGAACGAACTTCCGAACGTCGAACTGACCAAAAGTTTGGTCAGTTCGGATTGCGTTTGGGTGGCAAAAAAAGTGTCACTGGAAGGTCAAACTTGACAGGGAGGGGTAGTCAGCTGAGTAGCAGACTTCCAGGCACCAGGGGTGGAGAGGCTTGGAGTAGCAGCCAGCCTGCCCAATCACCATCCCTTTTCACCTCAGACCACTGGCTTCACAGTCTGCGATTGGCCATGGGCTAGGCTGCATGGAGTCAATGGGGTTTGCAATGAGGCGGGCACAGCAAGAAACAAAACTATATGCCTCCCCCCTTCCCAATACCTTATGAGTTAGTCACTGTTCCTGAACAGCAGGCGTTTCAGAAGGCTAACTCTCTCCCAGCAGTTTTTGTTCCTTCCTATTCCTAATCAATTGCCATCCTTTTCCTATTTCACCCATCCAACCCATTTACCTCCATATTATCATTTATTTTGATTATATTAGATAAATTTAGGTGTTATTACCCCTCCCTGTGTTCCCTGTGTTCAATCTTCCTTCCTCCCTCCATTTAATCCTTTCCCTGTCCCAAATATTCCATCCCAGATTCCCTTCCCTTCCCCTGTTTTTTCATTTAGAGTAGGATTATTAGATTGATTTAGGTTTCATTTCAGTTTTGTACCCCTCCTTGTGTTGTTTGTGATTCCCCCCATCCCATCCCAGATAGATAGATAGATAGATAGATAGATAGATAGATAGAGAGTTGTAGGAGTTAGTTTAGTGATAGAGATAGCGTTAGTGATTTAGTTTTAGTGTTTGTAGGAGTAGGCCTGTGTACTTATTAGATAATCCATTTAGTTCATAGCATTTAGAATAGTTAATAGCAGTTAGATTTAGTGTAAATATAATAATAATAATAATAATAATAATAATAATATAATAATATAATATTAGATTAAAAAATATATATTTTTAAAAATCTATACAAACAAAAAACCCAAATAAAAACCCTAAAAAACATATAAAACCAAATTAAAAAAACAAAAAACCATTAAAAAAAATAAAAATAAAACCCATATAAAAACATTTCCCAAACAGCCGAACCAGAACCAAACGGCCGAACCGAATGGCCAAACCCGAACCTGGCGAATGAACTGAACGTCCGAACTCGAATGGATGAACCGAACGCAGACAAACCGAACAGCCGAACCTGAACCGTGATCTGTTCGCCCATCCCTACTCCTCAGTATTGCCGAGTTCAGATACAAAGCGTGCAGGGGGAGGAGGGGCAGTAGGATCAGGGCTGGGAAAGAGTCAGTGAGAGCTTTGGGGTCCTCTGGCAGTAAGGCAAGCTAGGGAGATGCTCTGAAACATTCATGCTGATTATCCCTGCAGCATACTCAGGGTGAACTCACACATAACTCTGTGGCCCCAGAAGCTGCATAATCATCCCTGGATGATCCACGGGTTGCTGTTGTGTGTGAGTGAGGCATCCCCCATTTCCAGCCCTACTTTAAACTCTGATCTGATGTTTAGATCTGATCTATTTGTCAGATCCGAGTTTAAAGTGGGGCTGGAACTTGGAGTGTCTCACTCACACGCAACAGTGATCCGGGGCTCAACCAGAGCTGATTATACAGCTTCTGAGGCCCCGCAGACATCAGAGTTTAGCAGCTATGCATGAATTCACCCTTAGTGTAATGGGAAATCTGGGGCTGGAAGGCTCCCAGCACCCATTAAGGGGTTGCATCTTAAGGCCCTAATGGCACCAGCCTGACAATGGGGTGAAGGCTGCCTGTACTTTCTAGGGAGTGGCACTTGCTCTCATTTTGAGGATGTCTGTTCAATGGGGCTCTGTGGCACTGGGGGGGAGGGGAGTGGTATCTGTTTGATGAGGCTCTGGAGGTATCTGTTATATTGGTCTCTGAAGAGCTGTGGCAATGTTTGTTCTATGGGGCTCCATGGAGCCCAGGCAAGTGTGTTTTATGGGACTCTAATGGAGCTGTAGTATGTCTGTTCTATTGTTCTCTGCAGAGTTGGGGAAGTGCCTATTCTATAGGACTTTGTGGAGCTATGGAGTATTTGCTCTACAGTGCACTATGGAGCTGTAGCAGTGACTGTTCTATGGGGCCCTTGGGTCGTATGCTCAGGGTTGGCCTTCAAATTTGTGGTGCCCAGGAAGAAACTAAATTTCAGGCTCCCCATGGCCCTTCCCCCATAGCCACACCCCTATATCCATGCCCTTTTAGCAACTGACAGTCTGGTGCTCGCTTAGGAATATGCACCTATTTAGTTAGTTAATTAGACTTTTATCCTGCCCTTCCCAGAAGGCTCAGGATGGCTAACAGCATATTAAAGAAGTACATATAAAATACAGAAAATAAAACTCATAAAACTATATATACAACACACATTAAACAAAACCCAAATCCTAATTCTGCCTGTTGAATGTCTGCCTCTGCAAGATATTCAGGCTAGGGCTTTGGTGAACCTCCAAGGGAACGGAATTCCACAGTAGCTGAGCAGCCACTGAGAACGCCTCTCTATGGGCCCATTTTGTGTGGACTTAGTGCAATGATGGAACTTGCAAGAGAGCACTTTCGGTTTACCTTAGGGGTCATGAGGGAACATAAGATGTGCCTAAAGCTGCTGGGTGAACACCATTTCAATAACTGTCTCTAAAAAGGGGAGGTTAAAGATAGGGCGATAACTAGGTGGGGAGTCAACATCAAGCAATGTTTTTTTGAGCAGGGGCTGGATGATCACCATTTCAGTGGTGTCTGGCATCCTGCCCTCCCACAGGAAGGCACTGACAGTCCCAGCCAGCAAAGGCCTCAGTCTTTCCCACCTGGCTTTCACCAACCAGGACAGGAATGGATCTAATTTACAGCTGGTCACCCACACCGTCCCAAGCATGTCCTCTGCATCAGTGAGTATCGGTGAGTGACAACAATTGAAACCGATCCAAATAAACAGGACAAGACTGAGCCTCCACAACACCAAACTCTGACTCTGCCATTAAACTAGCAGTACCCAGGTTGTAAATATAAACAATTCTCCCTGCAAAGTGAGCTGCAAATTCATCACAGAGGGCAGTAGATGGCTCAGTCTCTGGACAGAGGCACCCTGGATTTACAAGGCTTTTCACTGCCTGAAACAGCTCTGCTGGATGAGACTTTGCAGATGCTATGGTAGTGGAGAAGAGAGCTTCCCTCACTGTCACCCTACCCATGCCATAGTCCTTCAGAGTTAATCTATGGTGCAATCAGTCAGCTTCAGTGTGAGGTGAATGCCACCTACACTCTAACCACCTTGCCTCCTGCTCTACCACCTCAGATCCCCTGCGTGTTAAGAGGACCTGTGCTGTTGCAGTGGTGGAAGCAGATGTCTGAATACAACCATGTCTATGGCCATGGTCAATATGCCTTTCTGCTGATCGACCACTGCGACCAGGCCATCAATAGAGTAGCCATGAAGATCAGTGGGTATATCGCTCAATCCCCAGAGAGATCTGGAATCTAATTGGCTACATTAGTCTCCAGGAGACAAAATGGTTCAAATGATATATTTTATTGGACCAACTGTTGTTGGTGGAAAAGCAAGCTTTTGGGCCACACAGAGCTCTTCCTCAGGCATGTAGCTTAGCCAGTAGAAATATATAATTTTATATAAAGAAATACATTAGAAAGTATACAGTTTTATATAGAGAAATGTATAGTATATAGAAATATATAAAATTCTGCCGTTGGAACATCAGCTGTTTCCCCAGAAGGACGAACTAGGACTGGCCTTCCTGCTAGAACTTCTGCAAGCAGCTTTGTGCCCAGTGCCCTACCCCACTTGGGCAAGAATGAACTTGGGGTTCTGGGGTACTTGGGAATCTTAGCATTGTTTTCTTTCTCTTAGGACTAACACTGGCATACATTGTAATAAACCTTTGCTGTCTGCCTGGAAATCAGGTGTACTGGGCCTCTTTAGGGTCCAGCCCCCTTGTTCCCAGTTGCCCCAGTGAGGTGATGGATTATTAGAGCACGGGAGCACTCTAATAGTTAAGGTGTGTTGCATTATAAAGTCCCAACATTCTATTTGTTATAAAATTGGCATGATTAAAGGTAGGATAGTGAACTTTATAGTGAAGGATCACTGGGATAAGCGGTTCATGCTAGGCAAACTTCAGCCAAATCGGTTGGATAACAGCTGAGATATCGCAGTTTGAAAGCTGCACTTTGAAGCCTGTTTTTTTCAGAAGTTAGACCATCTCAATCTCAGCAGGGTAAAGGGGTTTTGTGGTTTGGTTGGGAGGAGGTGTAACCCTTTTTAAAAATTCAAGGAGGCTGCCAGGGGCTGCCTCCTGGTTTACTTTTTGTAAATCTGGTTAGTAGTTTTTATGTTATGACATCTTGAAAATTCAGTGTTAGCCTATGGAGACCATCCTGAGTGTGGAGTGCTTGCGAACATTCTGTGTGTAATGCAGAAACTGTTTAAAAGCAAACAGTCCTGAATACTGGGGACTACAACTCCCAGCAGGCACTGCTTTCTAGAACCTATCAGTACTGGGGAAAGAGAGGGAATGGCACCTCCAAGGGAGCAGTGTGAGTGACTGGTCAGCCATGTTTAGAGCTGATCTGGTAGGGAGAGGAGGCAAGCAAGGCCTGTGGAAGCGAGACAGTTGAAGGTCATTCTGATCTGCTTTCACACAGCAGGCAGCTCAGCTTGGGGCCCAGGGATGCCGAGATGGCTAAACAACAGACCTAGCTAATCCCACAGTGATGTTTTGGGTGGATGATCTTGCCCCCTAAACCCACCCAGAACCACAGAGCACATGGATTTCAGTGACAGCCCTTCCTCCTCCAAAAACGTGGGGTGTCTGGGCTGTGGCTCCAATGGGGCGCCCCATTGGAGAAGCATGGCTGTAGCTGGAGTACTGAAGTTTGCCTGGGATGGTCCCTGGTGCAGGGAGAGGGCAGAGGTTTATCCAGGAGACAGGGACAGGAGGATACAGGCAGGATGGAATCAATCTTCTTTCAGCGCTTCTCCCTTGGACTTTCCCAACCCCACTGAGGAATGAGGGGTAAGCGGGTACTTTGGGCTGATACAGTGGGTGTTCTTCAGGAGGGGGGCAGGGAGATGGTGCGGTCCTGTGCAGAGCATCCCTGTAAGGCAGAGTGGCAAGTGTAGTCCTCTTGGGAGGATTCTAAGAGTGAGCCTCAGCCCTGGAAGAGAAATCCTATGGGGGGCAGGGAGGGAGGGACCATACACAAAGGAGGGGGGGACATTAATATTTATTTATTTATTTATTTATTTTATAGATTTATACCCCGCCCCTCCTGCAAAAGCAGCCCGGAGCGGCTTCCAACAATAAAAACATCATAAAATACAATCTAAAATCATCCATAACAATAAATATAAATTATTAAAACAGGGCTACAAACATTATAAATAATACATTAGGTGGGGGAGCTAAAAAACCCTCACCCTACCCTCCCACCCTACCCAAAGGCCTGGGCGAACAGCCAGGTTTTGCAATTACGCCGAAATGTCAATAGGCTGGGCGGCCAGGCGAGCTTCCTCTCGAAGGGAGTTCCAAAGGCATGGCCTGGCCACTGAGAATGCCCTCTCCATTGTGGTCCCCCACTTAACACGGGGGACCTCCAAGAAGGCACCCCCAGCAGACCGGAGGAACCGCTCTGGGGTGCGGAGGGCGAGGCGGTCCCTGAGGTATGAGTGGTCCAGACCATAGAGGGCTTTATATATCAACACCAAAACCTTGAACCTGGCTCGGCACGCTATCGGCAACCAGTGCAGAGCTCAGAGCACAGGTGTAATATGCTCCCAACAGCCCGTTCCCGTAAGGAGACGAGCCACCCCATTCTGCACTAGCTGCAGCCTCCGAACCAGGAACAAGGGAAGCCCCACGTAGAGCGCGTTACAGTAGTCCAGCCTCGAGGTGATGAAAGCATGGATGAGGGAGGCCAGGTCTGGGCCGGAGACGAACGGATGAAGCCTACGCACCAGATACAGCTGGAGGAAGGCAGCCTTAGCGACTGCCTCCACCTGCCACTCCAGGCAGAGATCTGCGTCCAGTATCATCCCCCAGACTCTGGACCTGCTGAGCTATAGGAGGGCGAACCCCCATGACCAGGGGGGCCACTACCTCCCCCA
>QEPC01007671.1:418586-431070 GCA_003113815.1 Sphenodon punctatus | reverse complement strand
CCCCCCCCCCGGACGCTTGTAGTGGCAGATTGGGGGGGAGTGGCAAGGAAGTGGCTGGCCTGGCAGTGGGAAGTTGGAGAGCTGTGCTCTCCAACAGCGCGCCGGCAGCCATGTTCTTTCAGCATGTGAGGCAGGGACAAGCGCGCATGTGCACCGCTCCCTGCCTCAGGCGCCCGGCCCAAGGCATCTTGCCAGGGCGCTTTCAACAAGTGCCCTGGTGAGAGCTTTCCTTGCGCCCATTGAGCACAATGGAAAGCCCCTAGCCCCTTCCTCCACAGCATGTCCTATACGTGCTGTGGACGGAGGAGTTCAGCCGCCCAAATCGCGTTTTCAATGGAAAACACAGTTGGACTTAACTTTTTTGACCCTTCTGGGACCCACTCCTCAGGAGTGGATCCCAGAAGTAAGTTAACTGACAGCACCGCAGCAGCCTCCACTCTGAAGCAAAGGCAGAGGCTGCTGTGGCGCTGTGAGAAGCAGCGGTGGTGGCGATGCGTTTTTTGTTTTTTGTTTTAATACAAACGACGGCGGGCCCTCGGCGCTTGGGGGGTCAGTGCCCCAAACTTCCTGGGGGCCAGCAGCCACTGATCTGTGTGCTGCTCCCATGCCTCCCTCAGACAAAACTGTGACACACAGACATATGGTGTATCTGCACACACAGAGCAAGCTGGCTGGCACCTAGTATGGTGTGCCCAGGGAAGGGCTGGACAGGTGGGGTTTCGCAGAGAGTTGGTGAGGAAAGAGAAGCTCCTCCCATGCACAGTTACTGTAACCTTGTGCAGCTTTCCAGCCAGTTGGTGTCACTGACTCTCTTTGAGGGAACATTCCATTCTGGAGAGCTGCCCACACCCTGACTTATCAAATGGGACAGCAAACTCCGCATGCCACCTGGATTTTCTCATAAGGATGGCCCAGAGACAAGGCTGGATCCAGACAAGCACAGACTGTTCATCCACGGAGGACCTCATGGGTTGGGGGAGAATGGGGTCTCATAGGAGCCTCCAATAGACATGGGGTCCATAAATAAACTTGAAATGAGAACAGGAGCATGAAAGGCACTGGCATAAAATATGGGCTCACAAACCTTCAAATGCAGGAAGTCCCAGCCTCTGGAGAGCCTGCTGCAGTTTAGGAGGGAACCTCCAATGTATGGGGCCCATGAGTAAACTAGAGATGGTAACATATGCGTAACATGGGGCTGCAGCTCAGCAGCAGCACCAAGCTGCCTCCTGTGCTTGTGGCAGTGTAATGAGGGTCCCTGTCACCATCCCCATCCTACCAGTAGCAGCATGGTAGAGGAAAGAGTTCTGGACCCCTCTTCTCCAGACTAATGGAAAATTTCTGTTGAGTGGGTCTGTATGCATCCATATATTATTGTAGTCCTGGTTATGGGGCTCTATGGAGCTGGACTGTGTCTGGGTTTGGGGGTCTTATGAAGCTGGGTGTGTCTGTTCTAATAGATATGTCCCTCACAATACAGGCTGCTTGGTAAAACTAGCTAAGAGGTCTGGGCTATATGCTGGAATTCAGGATATTGTGAGTAGGAAACCTTACTCAGTCTTCGTTCCTGTTGCTATCTGCTGGTGGATTTTTAAAGCTCAGCTTCAGTGTTTGGCAATGGGCCAATTTAAATTTGCATACATTTACATAAATGAATGAACACACCGGTTTATGCACATTAGAATTTTTCATTTTTCTTCCACACTGCAGGCAGCAACCCTAGCTCCCCCTGCAGGAACACTTATCTGGAAGGTGGCACCTATCTGGAAGGTGTTAACTGCAAGTTCCCAAACAGGTTTGTAAAGAACAGATGTTAAAGAGAGTGAACCATTTGATGTTAGGTTTATGAACGATACCAAAATGCAACTCAGAAGAGTGCTTGAGGATGGGAATGTGAAGAAGCAGTGCTCGAGAATGGGAATGTGTTGTCATATATTGCTCTCTAGTGGCAAATTTAAAAATAGCAATTTGAAAATAGTAACAGTTCAGTTGTTGAGTTTATTATAGAGTTAGCTTTCTGTTGAATAACACACAGCAGAAGTTTCTTCAAAACAGAACTTTACTAAGAACTCAGAAGACATGCTCCCATACTTTACCTTAGAGGGTTATTGCAGGTTCCTCAGGTGCAGTATTACGGGCAGAAACAGGCATGTTGCTGATTGCTTATATGGGGAAATTGGCAAGTATTAGGTATTGGATAAAACTTTACAGTCAAAATAGTGAGGCTTTGCCCACTTTATGTTTGAAGGAGGAACTTGAATATGATGGCCCATTACATTATCCCTGGTTGGCCCAACTACTTCTAATATGAGGGAATGGGGTTTATCATTTTCATGCTTTGGGGGGAAAACGATATCACAACAGAGATCTTTAGTCTCACTTAGAGCAACGGATATAGCTAGGCAGAATGATATGGCGGCAGTTTCCATTTGGAAAGCTGCACCATGGTATCAGTATGTTAAGAAGGAGCACAAATTCAAAATTTATTTAGATGAGCTAAATGATCCATTATTACGAAGGAATTTTATACTATTACGTTTCCAATTATTTAATTCTGCAGTTTTGTCTGGGTGATATACGGGTAAACCTTATGCTAATCGAATTTGTCCCTGTGAAAAGCAGGAGATAGAGGATCTCCCCCGTGTTCTGTTTAGTTGTCCTATGTATACAAATCTAAGACAATGCTGGTTAGAACCACTATGGGAAGGGAAAGATTTCCTCTCAGTAGGTCAGAAAATCACCCTTTTGTTGATGACATCTAAAGGAAAAACAATGAGGCTAGTAGCATTATTTGCATTGCTGGCGGCTAGATCGCGAGAGGAAGCCATGGCATAAGGGTATGGATTAATCTCCCGGTCATTGTTCTGTTTCAACTTTACTTACTCCCAGCGATGTTTTTGTTGCTATTATGATCCATTATAAAAAAAAATTATGTTATGGTTGGATGCCGCAGATCAGGGTTCTAAGTCTTAAACCTGCTATTGGGGATTCATTGTAAGACTGGCTGTATTTTCTCAGTCAGTCTTTGTACCCTTCGCTTTTTCTTCTGTTTTATAAATATTTTATTGTATTTATTTGATTGTGTTCCTTTTGGCCATGGCTAAAACTGGTGCCATAATAAACTTATTATTATACTGCCCATACTGTACAGACTGCATAGGACAAGATGGAGGACAGAGAGAGGAGAAGAGAGGAGACAAGGAGAAAAAAACAACTGTTTCCGCCCCTAACCCTCCCCCTACTGGACAAGCCCCATATTAAGCTTGCAATGGACTTTTACTTGTGACGTTGCACAATCCAGCACCCCTTCTCAACAGTCACTAGTCAAATCCACTAGGTTCATTCTTCTTAATAGCTTGCGATGGCGTTCCCCTGCTAGGTGGCTTTGTGAACACATCCGCTGTCATATCCTCTGTAGGACAGTACTGCAGATCTAGGAGTCCTTGTTCCTGTGAGTCATTCAGGAAATGGTATTTTACATCAATATGCTTGGTTCTGGGGTTGATTCTTTCTGTTTGTGCCAGCGCTATACATCCTTGGTTGTCTTCCAGGATCGGCGTGGGTCTGGCCAATTTTCCCCCCAGATCATTCAGAAGCTGTCGCAACCAGATAACTTCTTGGCTGGCGTGTGCTGCTGCCACGTACTCTGCCTCCGCAGAGCAAAGTATCACAGAGGCTTGTTTCCTACTGCACCAGCTGATGGGTTCTCCACCAAGCAAAAATAGGTACCCACTGGTAGATTTTCTGTCCGAATGGTCTCCAGCGCAATCTGCGTCCACGTACCCTATCAGGTCTGACACAGAACTTGCTGGAAACCATAGCTTGAGGTGCACAGTCCCTTTCAGGTACCATAAGACCCTCTTCACTGCGTTCCAATCCCTTTGGGTTGGTGCTGAGACTTGTCTACACAGTATACCTATTGCCACCGCAATGTCAGGTCTTGTGAGTGTGGCAATGTACAAAGCTTTCCTATCACCTTTCTGTATTGCTTATTGTCTGGCAGCAATAAGCTCGGTTCTTTGATCTCCTTTGGGTAACTGGTTTCCATAGCTGTATTTGCTGCCTTTTCACCCCCCATGCCGAAACTTTCTATCATCTCTTCTATTGCCTGTCTTTGGTTGAGAAGATAGCTTCCGTCATCTTCTCTTTCAATTTGTATTCCAAGGTAGTGTGTTATGTTACCCAGGTCCTTAGTTTCAAAGTCTTGATTTAGAGCTCTCATTGTTTCACACTCGTCCCCTTCTTGCTGAAAGCATATGATAAGGTCATTGACATAAATTAATACAAAAAGCCACCTGCCGTTTAGTCTCTTTGTGTATAAGCAGGGATCTGCTTTGCTCCTGGTAAAATTTTCCGTCATGAGCACCTTGTTTATTTTAGTGTTCCACGCTCTGGCGGCCTGCTTAAGTCCATATATACTTTTGTGCAGTTTTCATATAAGATCCGGCCTTTCAACATCTGCAAACCCCGGTGGTTGGTCCATGTAAATATCTTCCTTCAACTCACCATTTAGGAATGCTGTTTTCACGTCCATATGCTTGACTTGCATTTCTCTTCCAGCAGCTATACTTAACAATGGTCTGATTGCAGTGTGCTTAACTACAGGTGCAAATGTTTCATCGTAGTCTACTCCGTTCTTCTGGGAGTATCCTTTCACGACAAGTCAGGCCTTGTATCATTCAATATTTCCCTGCGCTTTGTACTTTATTTTAAATGTCCATTTACAACCTACAGTCTTTTTCCCTGCAGGCAGTGGAGTAAGTGTCCACATCGCGTTGTCCTGCATGGACTTTACTTCTTCTTCAGCCTCTCTTACCCATTTTTCTGCTTCCCCTTCTGACATCAGTGAGATGTCCTCCCAGGATGCTGGTGCTGACAATTTACTGGGACTGACTTTGTAGGCCAGAGGAATGGGGGAGTGCATTTGTTAGACCTCGCTGACTGCCTTGGCTCAGCACAGCAGCCGGCTGTGTCTGTTCCTGCACTTCTGTTACCTTTGTGTCGATTTCAACTATTTGTTCAGAGGATTGCTCCCTTTCAGTGGTTTCATCCGTGGTTGATTATTCTCCTTCACCTGGATCTTGGGAGAGTCATCACACTGTCACTTGAGTTTTCCACAAAGGTCACACTGTTACTAATGGTTATTCTGTCTGTGTGTGGATCCAGGATCCTGTAAACATTTTGGTTAACGTTCTGTTTTTCCTTTCAGCTGTTCTGTTCTGCTCAGGTGTATATGGCACTGTCTTTTAGTGCTCAATTCCTTGGAGTCTCAGGAAGTCCTCTACTTCCTTTCCTGTGAACTCACCTCCATTGTCAGTCTGCAGTGTCTTTGGTCTGCGCTGGAACTTGTTGCTCGTCATGGTCACGTAGTCCTGAAGTTTGTCCAATACTTCATCTTTACTCTTCATGACGTACATGATCGTGTACCTGGAATAGTCGTTAATGAAAGTTACCATATACTGGTTGCCTCCTGGTGTGGGAATCTTCATTGGGCCACAGATGTCGCTGTGTACAAGATCAAGCGGTTTCGTGACTCTTTTTAGGAAGCATAGCCCTGGTGGATTTGGCTTTGATGCAACAGTGGCATTTCATGATCACGGGACATGTTGATACCTTAAGGTCTGTGATCAACTGCAGTCTGTGAATTTCCTTGATGCTGTCTGAGTGTCTATGTCCCATGCATCTATGCCACAGGTGGATGCAGTCATCGTGTGGCTTGTGCGCAGTGAGATTCGCCTGTTCTTTCGATGTGCTCAGACAGTACAGGTGCTCATCTGTAGTGTCTCTGGCCAGTACTTTTGTCCCACTTTGAATTGTGCATTCGTCTCCCTGGAAATGGATGGTGAGCCCCCTCGCTGCCAGGCACCTCATGGACAGGAGTCCCCCTTCTAAGTTGGGCAAATAGAGCACATCTTTCATGGGTATGGTCAGTGTGCCTCCCTGTGACTGGTTGCAGTACAGAAATCTTTGTCCAATTCCTTCTCCATTGATGCTTCTCCCATCTGCAAGGTAGATCCTTTCTTTACTGCTCAGGTCCAGTCCTGTGAAGAATCCTTTATCACTAGTCATGTGGCTTGTTGCCCCGAAGTCTACACACCAATTTTGGGATGAGCTGTCTTGTGTTGCTCTGAAACACCCACTCCATTGTTGAGTGACTGTGTTGCTTTTTGTGACTTTAGAGACAGTTTCTGCTGTGGAGACAGTTTCTGCTGTTCTGCTTTCCATATATATCAGTCTTTCTTTAAATGTCCCTCCTTTTTCCATCTGAAGCATACTCTGATTTCCCTCTTAGGAGCTTTGTCTGAGGTTTTCAGTGCAGTCTCATTGCCCTGCTGTAGATCATTCTGCAGGTTCTCCTTTCTGTGCTGGAATTCATCCACAAGTCTACCTTTAACAAATTTCAGCTTCAGTTCAGCCTCTGGTCTTGTCTCCAGGGCATTGATGAGGGCACTGTAAGATTCAGGCAGGCTACAGAGGAGTAGGGCTACCACATGGCTGTCCTTTATATCTTCTCCAATGCCACGCAGCTGTGCCACTACTCCCAACATGGCATTTATATGCTCCTGCATTTCACTTTCTTTGCCAAGCCTCATTTTGTATAATTTCCTCAGTAGAAACAGTTTGCTATTCAGTAGGGATGTGCGAACAGAATGCAGTTCGGATGTTCGGACGTTCGGTTCGAAACCCAAGTTTGGGTTCAGTTGTTTGGTTCGGTAGAGTTCGGTTTGGCCGAACTTGGTCAAACATTTTAAAATAGCACTATCGATACCGATACCAAATTCAAATATTTTTTTTTGGTATCAGTATCATTTGGCCCTGAAACAACCCCTGGTCTCAACCCCTGGTTCCAGGAAGTCTGCTCCTCAGTTGCCTCCCCCTTCCAGTCATGTTTTTCCCACCCGAAGTCACGTTTTTCCTGCCCACAAACTCATCCGAACATGACCGAACTGTTCAGCCATTTTCAAGTTCGGTTTAGACGTTCGATTCGGATGTCCGAACAGACCGAGTTTGGTCCGAACTCCAAACATCCAAACCGCGTTCGCACATCCCTACTATTCAGGCTAGTTCTCTCATGCAAGTTTTGTAATGCAATCCACATGCCTCTTGCTGTGGGCTCACTTCTTATATGGATTAGCTGGTCATCTTCTACCAATAAACTTATTGGAGCCTTTGCTAACCTGTCCTTTTTATCCAATTCCTTGTGATTTTCTGCTGGTCTGTTCATGGTAATCACCTCCCATAGATCATCTTTAGACAGCAGCATTTCCACTTTAAACTTCCACAATTGGTAATTTACATTGTTCAGCTTTCCTACTGAAACTGAACTAAGCTCTGAGCCGCTTGCCATACTTGCTCCCTCCCTTTCCCCTTCTGGGATTTAGGCCTTCTCACTCACAGTCAGTAGCCCTCTCTGTCTGGGAGTTTTCTTTCATAGTCTGCACTCCTTCTGGGCTGCTTCTAGTCTTCAAAATTGCCTTGAAGATGTCCTGGGCCCATAACCTATTGTAGAGTTAGCTTTCTGTTGAATAACACACACAATGGAAGTTTCTTCAAAACAGAACTTTACTAAGAACTCAGAAGACATGCTTCCATACTGTACAGACTGCATGGGACAAGATGGAGGACAGAGAGAGAAGAAGAGAGATGACGAGGAGAGGAAAAAAAACTGTTTCATCCCCTGAGCCTCCCTCTAGTGGACAAGCCCCATATTAAGCTTGCATGGCTTGCAATGGGCTTTTACTTGTGACTGTTGCATAATTCAACAGAGTTGAGGAACAACAGGCCCAGTTCTGGTCTCAGCTAAAGGGGCACATATAGGTTTGCCAGGTGCCTCTTATTTTAACGGAGTGTCCTTTATTTCAGAGCCCAGAGCTCTATAAAACATAATAGGCTTTGCTTATTTACACAACAGATGCCCCTTATTCTGAACCCCACAGCTTCGTGGAACATAATATGTTTCAGAATCCCTCAGCTCTGTAGTGTCCTTACTTTTGAAATGTTGATTGGGCAACCCTATTCAACAAGGCCATTGTAATCCTGAATTCAGAATTTTATTATCTGTGAGCAGAATGGGCCAAGGCAGGGAAATCTTACAGCAGAAAAGGACTTCTGATGTTGCTGGAATTGTGCTGGCTGTAATACAGGCAGAGAAGATGGTCCAGGGATTGTAACAATAGAATCTTGACCATGTTGTATGGGTGTGCAGAGAGTTTGCATTGATTAATAAAGCACTGTTCCCTTAAGACAGTGTTGCACGATCCCTGAAGAGATGACTTTATGGCTCAGTGCAGGTGCACAAAAATTCCCCATCCCATTTGGAAGGCTTTGCTTTATACAGTGGGGAACCCACAATTCTCAGGGCCAGTTCAAGAGAACAAGCTACCAGGGGGACATGTTCGGGGAGTAACAACAGTCCAGGATGAGGCCACCAATATGGAATCAGTTCATCCCACTAATGAACCTTTCTAGAAGATATGACTGCTCGCTAGGTCCGGCCCTACCATGGGCTGGCTCAGGACAGCTTCCCTGGGCCCCACTCCCGGGGGGCCATGCACTCAGGGTTCCCAGTTCCTGGCCTGACAGTGGCCAGGAGCTGGGAACCCCGAGCGTGAGCTCCCTGGCCGACTGACTGGCCGGTCCACATCTCCCTGGGCCCTGACAGGCAGCGGAGGGGCATGGAGTGAGGGAAATGCAGAGGCCCCACCTCTCCTACACTCTGTTCCCCCCCCCCCCCACTGCCTGTCAGTCTCAGACAGGGGAAATGTGGGAGAGGTGGGGCCTCTCTCTCTCCCTCATTCCCTCTGGCTGAAGCAGCGGAGGGGCCAGTGAGGGGGAGGCAGAGGCCCCGCCTCTCCCACACTCCCTGCAATGTCTGGTGGTGGCAGGCGGTGGCAGATTTAATCTGCTGCTGCTGTGCCCACTGCCGCTGGAGCCCACCACAGGGAGCCGCCCTGGCAAGCGGGCCCAGCACGGGGCCCAGGATGGCAAGGGGCGGATACGGAACCCAAGGTAAGTACCCCTGAAATGGCTGGGCTTGGGGATGGGCAGAGGGGAGTGCCCCTCCGGCCATCCCTGAGTCCAGGCTCGGGTAGCACCCCCCGACCAACCCGGGGAGTGCCCCTAGGCTCTCCAGCCAGTGGTAGCTTCGCCACTGGTGGGAGACTGGGCCCCACATTTCTTCCCCACCCTGGGCCCCGCAGATACTAAGGCCGGCCCTGCTGCCAGCATCCCTTCCTTAATTTTGGTCCCTGCAAATTCCATGTGTGGGTATTAAAGAAAGACTTTCCTCTTTGTCCCAAAGTCTTCACCTTCTCCCCACCTGTTTGAATGCCCCTGGCTTTGACTCATGCCCTAACACTGCTATAATAGCACATCTTAGCAATAAGCCCACTTAATCACTTGGGCTGTAATTCATAAACACTGACTCTGGTGTAGTCCCATTGAAGCCAAGGGGGTTGTGAATCACACACTTACTTATTTGGCCAGGCTTTTAGTGGGGACAACAGGGTTCAAGATGGAAGCATTGTCGGTGGGATTTTAAATTGGGATTTTATATAATTGATATTTTTACTGGTTATTATATTTGTTTGTATTTTTTATGTTGTGAGACACACTGAGCCTTTGGGGATGGGCAGGACATAAATCCAAATAAATAAATAAGTTACTCAAGAGTAAGTGGTTTGTGGATTGTGGATCTGGGCTGGAATAAAACAAATGAGATTTAGTAAAGACAAATGCAAAGTATTACACAGAGGAATGAAAAACTGGCACAACTGGCTATGCAGCAGCACTACAGAGAAGGATCTGAGGGTCATAGTGGATCATAAACCGAACTTGAGTCAACAGTGACACTTCTGCAAAAAAGGCCAATGCCATTTTGGGCTGCATTAACAGAAGCACTGTATCCGCTTTACTTGGCACTGGGGAAAATATTGTCCCTGGAATCTGTGGGATTTCCAAATTCTAATCCCAGGTCCGCTGCCACCTGTCTGTTTGCCCTTCAGCAAATAATGACCCTTTCCTACTTTAGTTTTTCCATTCCTAAGCCTCAGATCTTATCATAGGTGTAAGCACGGGGGAGGGGGGGCATGTTCCCCATAGAGTTTGGGCATGGGAACAGTCCCCTCCTGAATTTCAGCCCCATGTGACTCCTCTTGGTGGCAGCCAAAACTGTGGCCTCTCTGAAGATGTGTGAATCAGCCTGTTACTGTGTCCCATAGTCCAGCTCTGAGACGGCTGGTGTTTGTTGGTGTATGACAGGGCTGGGTAGGGTTGCCAGTTATGCACATTTTTCCAGGACACATATGAAAAATACATGTTGCTGGCCTTTCATTCACGCCTTAGGCACCAGTGCAGGCCCCGCAACATGTATTTTTCATACATGTCCTGGAAAAATGTGCATATCTGGCAACCCTAGGGGTGGGGAAGTACCTCCAGCCCTGCGTCAAATCGAGCCCCTGTCTGTTTTTTATTTGGTTTCTTTCCAGTTCCTGGCTCAGGTCCATGAATCTAGCCCCTACTCTCAAGCATTGAAAGAATGAGCTTTCAAGGAGCTTTAAGGCATGCACTCAAGGCTAGGCGTGGATCTATGGCACAGATCCATGATCTGACTCCCCCTTTTTCTTTCCCTATATCCCAAGCACATCTTTAAGCATTACACCTTCAACTCCTATCCAGCCCATGGAGCTTGTACTGATTTTCAAAGTGGCCTACAGGAGGGAAAAGGTTCCCCTCAGCTGCTGTAGCCAGGCTTGCCCCATGGGCTCTGGGTTAGGGATGTGCGAACGCAGTTCGGCCCAAACTCGGCCTGTTCGAACAACTGAACTGAACTTCCAAACCAAATGCTCGAACTTCCGAACAGTTCAGAAAAGTTCAGATGAGTTCGGATGAGTTCGGAGGTGGGAAAAATGTGACTTTGGGAGGGGGAAATGTGACTGGAAGGGGGAGACATCTAAGGAGCAGACTTCCTGGCACCAGGGGTGGACACCAGAGGGGGTTTCAGGGCCAAAAATACTGATCCTGAAAAAATTTTGGTTTCGGTTTCAGTACCGATAGCACTTTTTTGAATATTCAGCCAAGTTTAGCCGAACCGAACTCCACCGAACCGAACAGCCAAACCCGAACTCGGGTTTCAAACCGAACGGCCAAACGTCCAAACATCCGAATGGCGTTCTGATCGCCCATCCCTACTCTGGGTATTTGAAATTAGATATTGGAAAATTAGATATTGAAATGCTGGATTAAAGGCAGTAGGTAGAGAGCGCGAGGTGATGGAGGCCCTGTCTAGTCCATCTTTGTGGGGGGAGTTTCAGGAAGTGACGCTGGCCAATGCGGTGGATGTCTTGGGGTCTGTGAGAGCCACCTGTTGTGAACTTGATCCGTGCCCATCCTGGTTGGTGAAAACCTCCAGGGAGACATTGGGGACGGTGCTGGTGAGGGTGGTTAATGCGTCCTTGCAGCAGCGGAGGTTGTCGTCCAGCCTCAAGGAGGCTGTGGTGTGCACCCTGCTGAAGAAACCATTGTTGGATGTGGACACACTCACCAGCTACCGACCTGTCTCTAACCTTCCCTTTTTAGGGAAGGTTATTGAGTGGGTGGTGGCGATCCAGCTCCAGGCGCATCTAGACAGCATTGGTTTCCTGGACTCTTTTCAATCTGGGTTCCGCCCCGGCTATCGCACCGAGATGGCGTTGGTGGCCTTAGTTGACGTTCTCCGCTGAGAGATGGACGCAGGACGTTTGACATTTCTTGTCCTGCTAAATCTCTCGGCTGCTTTTGATACCGTGGACCATGGGCTGTTGTTGAGATGACTGCGTGACCTGGGGGTACTGGATGGGACCGTTCTTGAATGGTTCCGTTCATTACTCTCGGGGAGAAGCCAGCAGGTAGTGCTGGGAGCTGAAACATCTTGCCTCTGCTATTTGTCCTCCGGCATTCCACAGGGTTCCATTCTGTCTCCATTATTATTTAATGTTTATATGCAGCCCTTGGGGGAGGTCGTGAGAGGGTTCAGGGTGCATTGTCACCAATATAATGATGATACTCAGCTGTACCTCTCTTTTTCAGCTGACCCAGACCGTGCCGTCTCATTGCTATCCCAGTGTTTGGAGGCCATGTGGAATGGATGTGGCAGAGCAGACTGAAGCTCAACCCTGATAAGATGGAGGTGATGGTGGTGGGGAGAACGAAGGAGGTGTTGGCCCCCCTGATTGGGGGGAGTTCGCCCTCCTGTAGCTCGACAGGTCTGGAGTCTGGGGATGGTGCTGGATGTGGATTTCCGCCTGGAGCAGCAGGTAGAGGGGGTGGCGAAGGCTGCCTTCCGCCAGTTGTATCTGGTGCAGAGGCTGCGTCCGTACGTCTCTGGCCCAGACCTGGCCTCCCTCATCCATGCCTTTGTCACCTCGAGGCTGGACTACTGCAACGTGCTCTACATGGGGCTGCCCTTGTTCCTGGTTCGGAGGCTGCAGCTAGTGCAGAATGCGGC
>QEPC01007671.1:401013-416947 GCA_003113815.1 Sphenodon punctatus | reverse complement strand
GTTGCAGTAGTTCCATTGGAAGGAAGAAACATCCAGGCGGAGATATCAGAGAGGCAGTCGACGAGGCGCGAGCGGACAGAGGAGGAGAGAGAGGGGGTAGAGAGATAGAGTTGGGTGTCATTCCAGCTCTGGCAGGAATCCTAAGCCTCAGAGAGTGGAAATGGTTAAATCACACTAATTAGCACTGCAGGAGCCTTTAACTGCGCATCAGAGTTACTCTCCCAGCTCCCTGAGAAAAACTGTGCTGCAAGAGACACCAATCACTGCCAATCACGCAATGCTGGCTGACTCTGGCCCTTTCACAGGGCTATCCACCTGCCAACAACCAGAGCACCGAGCAGAGGCCCCCCAGGTGTCATGGCTGCCCATCTCAGCAGGGAAGGCAGCAATGAAATGATTGCAGATGGCATGACCATCTGATTAGCCACTTCAGGACTTCCTTACTGGCAAGTGTGTCATGCAGCTTTCACGGGAAGGGGAGACAGCCAGTCCGCACACATGAAGGGCTGGGAGTGGCAGCAGGTGACTCTTAAGAGGGTTTTTTATAATGGGGTTCGATGTGCTTTGTAAACAGGCAAAGAGAGGCCCATGTCAGGGGCAGAGCCCAGCTCCCTCAAACCCCTGTGTAGCAACTTGACCCCTGGACCAAGCTGCCTCTTGGGCAGAGGTTCCCAAACTAGGGGTATGCATGACACCCATGTGACATCACACCACCTGCAGGTGGGCTCAAGATCACAGTTGCTCTTTGCTACACTTTACCTGGATTGGTTGTTCTCTGAGATCACAGGACTCTATTTAAGTCTCCAAATGGGTCACACAGGTGAAGAGTTTGGAAACATCTTGCTGGAACGAGTTCTCCCAGTCTCAAGGCTTGCCTCTGGCAGTGTCCAGGAGCAACAGCAGGAAACAAATAGGAAGAGGGTCTTCCTGGCCCCTGGAGCAGTAGAGACCCTCAGTTATGTGTGCCTTGTGGGATACCCCAAAATGACAGGAAAAACAGGTGTTTATCTCTGGCTGGGGCTGCTGAGGACAGACCCTTCTTGTCCTTTCCTCCCTAGCTGAGAAGAGACACCAGCAAGGAGGCGCTGCTAGCACTAGCCACAACCTCCAGCCAGGGAGAAGCTGCAGATGGGGTTATGGATGAGGGGAATGGCTTGTGTCCTGCACCCCAAATTCAGGGGGCTTATGTTCCCTCTGCCCTCCTGTTTTTACAGGACAAGTCAAGGGTGGAGCTCTGCTGATTGGAGTCAGGACTGTTCCCTCCCCTCACTTTAGAATATTGTGTGAATGTGTGGAAGTGTGAGTGCTTTTTCACTGTGTGTGTGTGTGTGTGCACGCACACTGAACAGCATCTGGATCTGTGTGCATGCTGTGAAGTACATGTGTTATTATGCATGGCATGGGGATCCTGCATGTGTATGTGTTTGTGCACAGCATGGGAACTCTGTGTTCATGGCACGGAGTGCATGTGCGTGCATGTGTGTGCATGCATTGCCAGGGTGCATATGACTCTTCCACTGTTCCACTCGCACTCTGCTGCCCCTCCCCCCTACACTGCAGAAACACAGGGTTGAACTTGAGTCTGGCTCCCTCAGGTGATCGATCTGGAATGACACAGATTCCCAAGAGACCGGGCTCTGGTAATCAAGGTGGGTGTACAGCCCTCCATGTGATTGTAGATGTAGTCTCCATTAGGGTGCCCTCATCTCAAGTAAATATGGATGTACTGGAGAGGGGTAGATGAAGCAATAGGGCAGGCAGATGCAGGAAAATCTGGTGAGAAGGAACTTCATCATAAGCCAGTACCACTGCATCTCCTTACTTACCCAGGCACTTGACTCCAGCACCTTGCCAGAGAATCCAGGAGTCCTGGCTCCCAGTCTCCTTGCTCCAGCTCACTGATCCCATCTCTCCTCTTTCTGCTCATCTCCCCAGGAAGTAGGACACCTTATCTGGCACAGATGGATAACCCTACAGGGGGAGACAGTGTGTGGAGGGAAACTCATGTTAGAGATTGATTAGGAATTAATTAATCCAATACAAATGATAGGTAAGACATATCCCTCAGCTGAGATTGGGGTGCAGGGGGAAGTATCCTCCTTAATTTTCCCCCCCACTCTTCTCCAGCCCCTCTAGATGTAATAAAACTTTGCTCTCCTCCCTCAGTTACAACATCCCCCCTCCTATCAAGACTCAAGGGGAAGAGTAACCACTACCAGGGAGATGCTCTTTAATACTGTGCTTTCAGTTTTGACCAGGTTTCACATGACTGTCTCTCTCATAGGGAAGCTGGGGAAATGTGCGCTAGAAGGAATGACCATGTGGAGAAGCCAGAAGCTTGTGGTAGCCAGGGAAGGAATATGTAGCTCTGTGGGGTTCATGGGATTGTAATATGGGGAACCCAATGATGTACTGCAGTGCTTGATCCAGGGACATTGGGGCCATGTGCAAAATGATTGCAACACAGCTATGTTTGATGGTGGAACACAGCCTGACTCATTCATTAGAAAAAGTAAAATGTTATGTCATTCATTTTTTATGGTCAGTTATACATAACATCCCCTTCAGAGGTTGGGTCTCCCTGCATTGCATGTATTACACATATGTTATTATTTCCAGTTTATTCATGGGCCACAGGGCTGAAACTTGATCTCGCATCTCAAAAATCTCATTGAGAACCGGGCTCTCAATGAGATTTTTGAGACTGAGAACAATCCAAGAATCAGCCATTCTCGACATCATTCTCGAAAGATTCTTGATTATTTTTTTTAATGCTCTGCACATGCACAAAATGTCTGCTGCGGCGGTTGAGTGCAGGCATGACCTTTTTCCAAGATGGCACAGCCACATCGGTGTCATTTTGGAAAAGGGCAGCTGGTTCTGCGCATGTGCAGACTGTGATGAAACACCAGCAGGGGGTGCTATACAGCTGAGCAACCCACCTTACTGTGTTTCTGCAAATCTCTGACCAGGGGTCCCTACAGCTGTCAAACCCCCGAAAACTCTTGATATTCCACTGCCACAACCCAAGTGTATCCCAAAGGGCATTCACACCACTCAGGAAATGTGAACCCCAAAAGGTATAAGTCTCACATCTTCCCAAGAGCACTTCCTCCTCTCTTTTCCCGGGGTTTTCTCCCCTGCGTTGGAGGCCGAACACCAGAGTCACCCAAGGAAGGCTTCCCTTGGTCCAAAACTGTTGGCGTCTAGCCAAAAAGGGAGTTTCCCCCTCTTTAGTAGTTTGGCCTGGCTACCTGGCCAAAGGAGACATTTAATGGTCAGCCAATAACACACACACACCCAGTAGGGTAAAAACAAAGCTTAGAGTTACTGGTGCATATAAAAAGGAATAAAAGCAAGATTTACACCAAGAACCAAGAGGTGATAAACCCTTTGAGTAATGCAAGTCAGTCTATTGGGCGTGGTAGCCCGTTTGGAATGTGTCTCTCTACAACTGTATCTGATGTAGCAGGCAGACTAGCAAGTACTCACACAGGGTAGGTTATGGCCTGGTCTCCATAGGTGATGTTTTTCCTATGGTGTCAAGGTTCTTGTCCTGGCAAGGCCAGAGTTACAGAGTTCACAGCCAAGCCATCCAGTCCATGTGTGCCAGAGAGAGCCCCAGAGAGAGAGAGAGAGAGAGGGCTCTTTTAGATGAGCGGCTCTCCGTTTCACGTCAGCGGAGCATATTTTGAAACCTCCGCCTGGTCTAATTAGACGAGATGGAAGTGGCTTAATATGCGCATATTACGGTGGTGGTGCATTTTTTAAGTGCACGAATTAAATACCTTGATTGTGATATGCGCGTATTAAGCCACTTCCGTCTCATCTAATTAGACCAGGCGGAGGTTTCAAAATATGCGTGCCACTGATGCGAAACGGAGCGCCGCTCGTCTAAAAGCGGCCAGAGAGAGACAAAGCCTGTGGCTCAGCCTTTTAAAAGTTCCCTTCCCCCTCCCTATGATTCATTCAGGAGAGTCACCTGGCTCAGGTACAGATCCCCCTGACCAGTCCAAACCAATCAGGTTTCTGCCTCCTGCTGGCCTTAGGAATTTCCTGAGGAATTTCAGGAATGTGGGAGGTCCTAAACATGTGTTTGTTTAGAGGTCTAGCACACGGTTAAGCCTGACTCAGTTGCAGGCAAGTGTCCTTGTCAGGGCCAGTGGCATTTTGCCACACAGACCAGTGCCCTTTTCCAAAATGGCGCTGACATGGCTTGCTCTATGTTGGAAACGGGCAACGCATGCACAGAACAGCTGTGGTTGCCATTTTGCACATGCACAGCCATTTTTAATTTTTATAAAAATCTTGTGAGATCTCAAACCATTAGTGAAATCTTCTTGAGATCTCGCTGCAGGCGTTTGAGTCTCACAAGATTAGAATAACTTTGATTCTTGTTTCAGCCCTAGGGGACCCCCTCCTGAATTGACATTAGCCTTCCACAGGCTGCGGCTTCCTCTATTTGTGGCTCTGTGAGCCTGTATTTTACACCAGTGCTTCTCACACTCACGTTGTTATTTCAAGTTTACTCATGAACCCCAGCAACACATGGGGCTGTGTGCAATCACACAGTCTGTACTTACCTGGATCCAGCCCAGTGATGTAAGGCCTGGGGCGTCTTTCAGAAAGGAGCCATGGGATCCAGATGGGGGAAATCACATTCCCTCTGTCTCCTGTCTGGATTTGAAGATGGGGGGTGGGGGGGTCCAAGCTGATGCACATATGCTAGGCAGGAATCTCTAATAATTTCATTTCTGAGGACTTGCCTGGGGCACCAGCAGCATGGCAGGCTAGGATTTTTAGGACCATCTCATGTTTGCATTGCCCTGACCCATCACTGGGAGCAACTGCTGATGGGAGGAAACAGATGTTCCTCAGATGCTCTTTTGGTGTGAAGGGAAATGATCTGTTTCCTGGTTTCCTCAACAAGTGACTGCCAAAGGTTACAGGAAGGGTAAAAGTCTGGGATTTGACACAGAACAGTCCAAATCAGCAAGAATAGAAGGGTTTGGAAGAGCTCCAGAGCCTATTTATACCACAGGCAACTCCCTGGCTGCTTCCCCTGTGCTAGTGGAGACTGTAGAAAGGCCTGTGGGGTGTAATGGAATAGGATAGAAGCTGAAGCACCATTCTTAGTTGTGCCCACTAGGGGGCAACAGAAATCTCGAGAGGGGTCCCTGTAGCCTGCCCTGAATGGCACTCCCCTCATACATTATATGCACAGTCAGAATGAAGTGGAGACAAGAAGGAGATCCCACTCCACCCTGATTCTCCCTGGAGAGATAATTGTTAGGGATGTGTGAACAGAACGGGGTTCAGATGTTCGGCCGTTTGGCCCAAAAACCTAGTTCGGGTTTGGGGGTTTGGTCCGGCGGAGTTCAGTTCTGCTGAACGTTCAGCTGAGTTTGGACCCAGCGGGAGGCTTGGGGCACTCCAGGGACCCCCAGGGGTGCCCGTGGTGGCATGGCAGGCCATCGGAGACCCAGCAGCAGCAGCAGCAAGGACACATCTATCAGACTGGGAGATAAAGCTGTTTGTTTACAAACAACTCCTCCCCATGTGAGTGATCAGAAGGTTGTTACCTTGTAAAGAAGGTTCTTCGAGATGGCTCCCAACATTCTCACAACTGGGTTGTGCATGCTCACCCTATTCAAATAATAGACCACATGATGGTCTTGCGCTCCTCTAGTATAAAAGCACTCTCCCCCTCAGAATGACAGTTCCTTCCAACCCTTTCTAGGCATATAAGGAAAAAAATCCATGCGGGGCTGGAAAGGTGGGTGTTGTGAGAATGTTCGGACCCATCTCAAAGAATCTTGTTTACAAAGTAGCAACCTTCTGTTCTTCTTTGAGTGGTTTCTCACAGACCCTTTTTACATGGCTACACTGGGTGGTGGGACCGTGAGTGCACCGGTACATGGGCAGTGCATGCACACGGCCACACATGCATCTGAACTCACACACCCCCACTCATCCACACCCACTACAGGCTATCTCTATTTATCTCTATAACTAAGCTAACTCCTACACAGGGATGGGGGGAAACACAGACAGCTCACAACACAACAGCTCACAACAACAAACAACACAGGGTGGGGTACAAAACTGAAGTGAAACCTAAATCAATCTAATCCTACTCTAAATAAATCCAAAAACAAGGGAAGGTAATCAGGGATGGAATATATAGTGAGGGAGGGAAGGATTCAATGGAGGGTAGGGAGAAACAACAAGGGGAGGGCTAAAAAATAAAAATAACACCAGACTCTATCTAATCTAATCTAAATAAATGAAACTATGGAGGTAAATGTGTGGGAATGGGTGAAATAGGAGGAGGATGGCAATGGATTAGGAACACAACTGTTGGGAGAGGGAGACTTCTGAAACGCCTGCTGACAGGATCAGTGGCTAGCTCAGAATGAATTGGAAGGGGGGAGGGCAATGACTTTTGTTACTTGCTGTGCCTGCCTTACCACAAGCCCCATTGGCTCTGTGCAGCCTAGCCCCATGCCAATCGCGAACTGCAAAGCCAGTGGGCAAAGGAAAAGAGGGGTGGTGATTGGGCAGGCTGACTGCTAGTCCAAGCCTCTCCACCCCTGGCACCAGGAAGTCTGCTCCTCAGCTCCTCAGCTCCCCCCCCCCGGGGGGCCTTCCAGGCCTGTTTTTCCCGCCTGAATGCCGCTGAACTCATCCTAATGTGGCCAAATTATTTGAGGCTTCGGGCGTTCAGTTCAGTCATCTGAACGGGCTGAGTTTGGACTGAACACCAAATGCCCAAACCGCGTTCGCACATCCCTAATAATTGTCTCTCATGATTAGGGCTGCTGCTACCATAGCCCCGGAAACCACCCAGCAGAGGCAAAATGACCTAGAACAAGGGGGAAGTTGAGTGGGGCAGAGCTAGGGGGTAGAGGAGATTTGGGCACATTCCATGTATGGAACAGTCTGGAAGAGGGAAGACCTCCACCCCCCACCCCTTCTCTGTGTGGACTATTTGTCTCAGGAGAGAAAATAGAAGGAGGAGTTGGAGCCTCCCAACTTCAGTTCCTTCTAACCTCTGAGCAAGACCACAGAATAATACATGTACTCTGAGCCAGAGGAGAAGGGTGGGGGGATAGTGAAAATCCGTGGCACTCTCTCAAAGAATTCAGTTACTGGTAAGTAGCCTTCATTTCTTCTTCAAGGAGCTCTGCAATCCTCACTTATGGGAGAGTGATATAAGCAGTTACGTACATACTGGAGGAGGGTGTGAGAAGTAGGTTAGGAGAAAAGCAATGACAGCACAGCTCCCCAAAATACTGAATCTCTGCAGGCAGCCAAGTTCAATGAGTAGTATTTCGAGAACATGTTTACAGAGGTCCACTGTGACTTCAGATGTCTGGGATGGGAACATTTTAAAAATCAGCCATGGAAGTAGAGATGACTCTGGGAGTGTGCCCGCAGTCTCTGAGATGGCTCCTTGTTGCAACAATGTAGCAGGTATGGATGTACACAAGTATCCACTTTGATAATCTCTGGGATGATACTTGGACTCCTACACGTTGACCTCCATACGAAACAAATAACGCATCAGAGGCCCTGATGGCTTTGGTATGATCGATGTAGAACAGGAGTGGAGAACCTTTTTCCTCCTGGGGGCCACTTTGAAAATTAGTACAAGCTCCAAGGGCCACATAAAAGTTGGAGGTGAGGGTGCTTATGGGGTTCACTCAAGAAAAAGAGGGCCCAGTTTATAGATTTGTGTCATGGATATGTCCCCTATCTTTGTGTGCATGCCCTCATCTCTGCTGAGCTCAGTTTTTCAGTGATTGGAGGTAGGAAATGGATCCAAGGGGCAAGATCCAGGAACTGGAAAGGAGCCACATTAAAACTTGCTGTGGGCCACATTTAGCCCCCGGGTGTCTCAGGTTCCCCACCCTGATGTAGAAAGATAAGGTCTTTCTCAGGTCAAGTGTGTGAAGTGCTGCCTCTGTGGAAGAAGAGTGTGGTTTGGGAAAGTAGACTGACAAAGAAATAACCTGGTTGAGGTGGAAATGTGACATGACCTTTGGCATGAACAATGGGTCAAGGTCACCAATATCTTTGTGAAACATTATGTATGGAGGAGAACCCTCAGTACTGCCAGCTCACTAACCTGTTAAGCAGATGTCAAGACTACAGTCAAAAGTACTGTTTTAATTATTAAATGGTACTCTAAGGGGCAGATAGTCTTGATTCAAATGGTGGTAACAAGAGCTTGGTCATGATGAAGTTGATGTCCTATTGAGATACTGATGAGGACACTGATGGATAAGCGTTGAGAAGACCTTTCCAGAATGATCTTACTAGTGGATGAGAAAATACTTGCTTCTCTTGTACTGGTGAGACGAGCCAAGATGGCAGCCAAGTGGACCTTTAGGGAGAAGATGGAAAGGGAAGAAGTGTCTTGCAGGTGCAGAATGTAACAGAAGGTTACTTGCCTGTAACCGGAGTTCTTCGAGATGGCGCCATACATTCTCACCTATGGGCTCGTAAGCTATGCTCACATCATGCACAGTCTGTCACTAGCTGTTCATCAACATTTGAAAGCATTTTATGACCACCTCACACACCTTAGTATATATAGGGAGCAACGTCCCCCGCTCCACTCAGTTCCTTCCAGCCCCAAGAGAAATATTCCTATGAGGTTAGTAGGGTGGGTAGCCATCTCGAAAATTTCCAGTTGCAGATAAGTAACCTTCTTTTCTCCTTTGAGTGGCTCTGTAATTGTCACCTATGGGTGATTCACAAGCCGTGAAATGGAGGTGGGTGAGTATTTAGGGGTGTGCATGTCGTTTTCGTTATTACAATAATGGGTGTCTTCAGACGTTACGAGATCACGGTGAACCACGGTGAATACCCACCTGTGGTCACCGTGTCTCAAACGTCTGTTTGCGGCGTGCCAGATGTTCACCACGGTGAATCCCCACATGGGGTCCGTTTGAACCACGCTTCCCGGGCTAGCCGGGGGAAGGTCCCGGGAAGCGAGGTCAAATGGACCCCGGGCCGTGACCAACGAAAAGTCACGTCTGGCCGCGCACCACGGCCCGGGATCCGCGGCGGGATCCCAGGCCATGGCGCTTCCGGCCTGACGCGGCGCCCACAATGGCCCCGCCGCCCGCCCGTCTCCTCGGAGGGCGGGCAGCGGGTGCGTGGAGGGGGCGGGGCCGTGCGGCCACACGTTGCGCCATGCGGCCCCGGTCCCTCCCACTTTCCCCGCCGGGATCCCCCCGGCACGTCTGTTGTGCCGTTACGGGGTGACCCCGGTGGGGAACGAAGCCGGTGGTTCCGGTACGGGGCCAAAGGGCCCCGTATCATCTGAAATCACCCAATGATAACAAAAATTGTCATTTTCATTTTCGTTATTACAATAACGAAAATGACAACTAAGAATAACGAAAACGATAATAAAAATGACAGCCAAGAATACCAACAACGACAACCAAGAATACCAATAACGGTAATGGTGTCAATACCGATAATTATACCAATATCAATACCGATATCAATATCAAAAACAATACCAAAAACAATAACAAAAATGATAAGAAACAAAAACAATAATGTTGTTATTGTTGTTATTATTAATGCTGTGGCAATTGGGTTTTGGAGGGAAAATGTGGAGAGGGGAGGAGGGAGCAAGCATCTTAACAGGGTTGAACTCTTGAACTGTGCCTGTGTTGGGAGGGGCGAGCAGCTCACTAGTATCTGATAAATGTATTCCTGGCCAATGAGCAGCACAAGCAGGCCCCAGCAGACTCATGAGATTCTGTGATTACTCAGTGCCTGCTGCCTCCCACAACCAATCAGAGGGGCTCTGCAGAGGGCACTGCAACCCTTTATAATGGGCCAGGTTTTTTCTCTCTGTTGTGTGAGAGCTCTGCTTGTCAGGTTGCGTTTACAGAACTGTGGTGCTTGCACATAAAAAATCCTCCCTAGCTCTCATTGTATTATTTATTTATTTATTTATTTATTTGGTATATTTATTTATATGTTATACAGTTGAAATAAACCAAACGTGGTTTATCAGCAAGGGAATATATATAGTCCTGAACCCACTATTTACTTTTCAATAAAAAAGAGGTTACTAACCAATTAGTATGCGTTACTACATTTAATAATTGTACGAATCAAATTAGAAAAATTACATTAAAAAATTGGAGCATTAAAGACCATATTAATGGATGTAAAATGCCACCCCCCTCTTCGTTTGGTTTATTTCAACTGTATAGCGTACAGCAGACCCAGGGCTTTTTTCAATCTCCAAAGCTGTTCCATCAGCAGCAGGCCCAGGATTTTCTGCAGTCATCCTAAAGCAGTACACAGTTCTTATATCAAAACAGACATATATGCTTTTATTTTCACTTTATGTAATCTGATATTCTGTATTATTAATGCAGTTTGATATTGAAATATAACAGACAGTTAAAGAACACAGAATGCATAATCGGTGTAATTAGCTGTGTTTATATTATATAGTGTATATTGCACCTGTATACCTTTGTTGCTGTTGCTAAGCTAAATGTATACATGTTACCAGCTACCTTGATAGCGTCTGATATGTTACTTTGGGTATTTTCAGACGTTACGGGGCCCTTTGGCCCCGTACCGAAAGCAACGTCTTCGTTCCCCGCCGGGGTCACCCCTGCACGGCCCAACAGACGTGCCGGGGGGATCCCGGCGGGGAAAGTGGGAGGGGCCGGGGCCGCGCGGCGCAACGTGCGGCCGCACGGCCCCGCCCCCTCCACGCACCCCGCCGCCCGCCCTCCGAGGAGACGGGCGGGCGGCGGGGCCAATGCGGCCGCCGCGTCTGGCCGATCGTGCCACGGCCCGGGATCCCGCCGGGGATCCCGGGCCGTGGCACGCGGCCAGACGTTACTTTTTGTTGGCCACGGCCCGCGGTCCATTTGACCACGCTTCCCGGGACCTTCCCCCGGCTAGCCCGGGAAGCGTGGTTCAAATTGACCCCATGTGGCAATTGAGCGTGGCCAACATCTGGCGCACGCTGTGCAGACGTTCAGGGGCCTTTGGCCCCGCGGGGGGGTTGAGCGTGGTTCAGTGTGGTTCAGAGTGATCTCGTCACGTCTGAAATCACCCTTTGTTACCTAAAGTCTGCTCAGCATAAGATACAAAGATAGTTGGATTTCCTTATGGCTGCTGTTCTCTGCAGATAGTATAGTAGCATATGTCTGACATCGAGTGTATGATGTTTCTTCTCTTGATGTGTATTATGAGGCCTGGGGCAAAAAGTGGGTAAAACCATTTGCTGCTTTAGATGGAACGGTGAGTTCAATTTGGGTATAAAAGCTGGATGTAACGTAATTACTACCTTGTCAGCATGGAACCTCATGTAGGGTGGCATGATGATTATGGATGCTATTTTACTCACCCCTCTGATGGAAGCCACTAGAAACAGATTTTTCAATGTTAAGTGGTATAACATCCATGCTTTTATTACCTCTCAGTTAGACTACTGTAACACGCTCTACGTGGGGCTACCTATGGTGATGGCTCGGAAGCTGCAGCTGGTGCAGAATGTGGCGACCCAGCTCTTGATGGGGCTGGGTTGCTGGGAGCACATTACACCAGTGATCCGATCTCTTCACTGGCTGCCAATAGTCTTCTGGGCTCGATTCAAGTGTTGGTTTTGACCTATAAAGCCCTACACAGCCTGGGCCCTGCCTGCTTGCGAGATCGCCTCACTCCCCGGGTTCTAGACCAGCCCCTGGGGCAGGATACAAAATTTCTAAAATAAAAAATATAATAAAATATAATGTTGCAGAATCTGCTGGTTCAAAGGGGGAACTCATAAGGCTCTGCAGTACCAGAGGGAGATCTCATTCCTCCTCTGGATGCTGGGGATGTGGAAATAGGTTTGGCAGACCCTTTAGAAACCTCCTGGGGTGTGGGTGGGTGAATAGTGTGAACTCATCCAAGGTTGCTAGGATTTTAATGTGCCTAGCAATAGCTGCTAGGTGTACCCTTAGAGAGGGTATGGTCAAACCCTTCCTGGAGAGATGCCACAAATATTCTAACACTATACCAATGGTGACCATGCTCATAAAAATATTATGTTGGTCTAGCCAGCATACGAATCGCTTCCACTTTAGCATGTACATTTGCATTGTGGATGGCTTAATATCATCCTCCATGACTATGTGAACATCTGTGCTCAACTGAAGGCATGTTGGAAATGTATCTGGCATCCTATCCACCGGATGGTACTGTTGCCTAGGTTATTCTCAGTGCCCCCGTCTAATTCTACTACCCCCATTGGGAGGCAGAAAATCTCCATTGCCAGCCTAAGCATCTCCCCATACCAATTTGGTGGAGTCGGTCTGGAACTATCAAAATGATGTTTGCAGAGTCTAAAATGATCTTTTTCAGCACCCGTCCTGTCATGGGAATAGGGAGGAAGGCATAAAGGAAATCACGGCCCCAATGGAGGAGGAAGGCATCTCCAGTGGAGTTCCTGTCCCCCAATTCTATTGAACTGTAATGCCTGCACTTGGCATTCCTGCTTGCTGCAAAGAGGTCCACCTTCGGAATCCTGCAACGAGCAGTAATGGCCTGGAATACAGACACTGTCAGCTACCACTTGTGGTGCAGAGGAAACGAGTGGCTTAAGTGATCTGCTTAAGTGATTTTCCTAGCCTGGAACATACACTGCTACCAAGGACATGTTGTGTGTAATTGCCCAATTCCAAATGGACTTTGCCTGCTGACCGAGTCTGGTGGAGTGAGTTCCTCTGTGCTTGTTCACATAGCATATCACTGTTGTGTTGTCTGTCATAACCTGGACCACCTGCCCCTGCAGGTGGCTTGCAAAGCACCGCAGTGCATTTCTGACAGCCTTCATCTCTCGGAGGTTGATTTGCTTTGATTGTTCCTGCTGTATCAACTGACCTTGTGCTCGATGGTCCCTCATTTGGGCTCCCCAACCTATAAGAGAAGCATCTGTCATTATCTGAGTGGTTGGTTGTAGTGGAGTGACGGGGTTTCCTTTTATTAAAAAAAGAGAGCATTCTCCCAAAATTTTTATTATTTATTATTTATTTATTATTTAGGTAAGGTAGGTAACAGCAATTGTTTGTTGGTGCTATCACATAAAGAATGATAATTTGCTAGCAGCCAATGTTGGTATGGCCTCATATAGAGGCGTGCATAAGACGTAAGGGTTGAAACAGATGCCATCAAGCCCATCACATGTAAACATTGACTGGCTGTTGGCCTGTGCGCCATGAGGACTTCATTTAGTGCCTCGTACATGTGCCCATATCTCTCCTCCTGGGGAAGCAGGAGGGCTTGTCGTGAATTGAGTTTTGCCCCTATGTAATGAATATTCTGAGTTGGGGTAAGTACCAACTTCTTAACATTTACCAAGAAGCCTAGCCTCTCACAAACGTATAGTGTCCTCCATAAATGGCAGGTGACCTGATTCGGTTCCTTGCTTATGATAAGCCAATTGTCTAAATAGGGGTAAATACAAGTTCTGGACCTACAAAGGAGTGCTATCTCTGGAGCCATACGTTTTGTGAACACCCGCAGAGCAGATGCCGAGCCAAAGAGAAGTGAAACATATCGATAATGGCAACCATCAAATTTAAAGCATAAGTATTGCCTGTGATGCCTGTTTATTTTCTTACAGTGGTAGCTGGAAGAAACTTAAATGCACAACCACTCTTTTATAAACATGGAACTGCTGAAGCCCTGATTTTGAGGAAACCGCTTGAGTAACATTTCTGAAATTTATCCATGGCTATAAGTTGTGAGGAACAACATAAGCACAAAGTTTGAAAAAGATCCATCAGAAAAATTCAATGTTATGACTGTTTAAAAGTTAATTGCTTGTGGTCAAAATGCACACGTCCTCACGATTTTGAATCATCAATATCTCCTCCCCCTGGATGAGTTGAGCCCCCAAATGTCACAGGCGTGGAGCATGAGATCAATAACAACTGCTTATGTAATACGATAGTGATTGGTGCAGCCAAAACAGAGTTATTAATGATTTAAAAAATCAGTTCTGCAGGCTCGCACATGCTCAGTTGAGCAGCTGCTGACCTGAAAGGTACGTGACTCTACTTTTAAAAATCACACAACTTTATGAGAAGACAGCTCCAACACAAAGACTTTAATTTAAGCTCTAGTCAGTTTCAGGTCCGTTACACAGCGCCTCGCTTCCCCGGCTCCTGGAGAGGGCAGAGGAGTGAAGCCAGGAAGCGGGGCGCTGTGTAACTGACATGAAACTGATTGGAGTGTAAAGTGTGTGTGACGGAGCTGGCTTCTGAAAGATACGTGATTTTTAACAGTAGGGTTTAAAATCTACTTTTTAAAATCACGTATCTTTCAGAAGCCAGGTATCTTTCAAAAGAAAGGTGGTTCCTTGCAGAATAGCTGCCTGGGTTTTTGCAAGAGGAGAACATGATCTTTTCTTAGGGCACTCTTTCTTTCCAGGGTGCACACAGTTGGTAGGAGGGAAGAAGAGGGGGGATTGCACAACTGGCCTGGGGGGTGGGACCGTCTCTTCCTCTCGGACACTGGAGCAAGAAGGAATAATGTAGCGACAGCAGCAGCAGCCCCCATAGGTAGGAATTGGAATGCCCGGCAAGAGCAGCAGCAGCAGCCGTCTGCCCCAGGCGGATTACGGATTCGGGGGGGGTGGGGGTGGGATTGGTGCGGAGCCAGTCCGTGCCTGGCTTTTACCCCAAGGCCATTGCTTTTAACTGGCCGGGCTCATGTGAGTGAGCAAGTGGAGGGAATGGGCCGGCGCTGTGCCTGCTGTTTCCCCGATTTTTTATCACCTGGATGGCAAGGGAGCATCCCCCTTCCCCCTCTCCCCCCCCGGCTTTGTTGCTGCTGCGCAGGTGAGGAAGTGAGTGCAGGGCTCGCTTTGCTAGTCTCAGCCGACCCTGCTTCCGCAGGACAGGACGGAATGCGCCGGCGGAGACGACACATGGGACTTGTGTGTGTTAAGCTCCTCTTTGTAAACAGTCTCAGGCGCTGCTGCCTCCCCCCTGTCCACCCACCCACAAATGATTCATCCCTCCTGAAATGCCCTGAACTTTGGGTTGGTACTCGAGGAGCGGGTAGGGGCTCCCCCGATTAGCACGGGCACTGGCACTTGGTTTCTCTTTCAGCTATTGATCTAAAGGGTCCTGGAGGGATGGCTGGTTTGTGCCGAGCCCATGTTTCTTAAAGAAGAGAGAAGCAGATTCACAGGGGTGGAGGGGGGATGGTGAATCATTTTTTTAAAAGTCCAGGCTTCTTGGGAACTTGATTTGCTGATGAAACTGACAGGGTTTCAAGTCAGTGTCAAAGCGTAACTTGAGGCAGCCGCTCTCCTCTTTGTGTAACCTAGCAATGGACCCAGCTGTTGATGTGCCAAGTGCAATCTGATGGCCGCCCGCCCTCCCCTTCCCCTGGTGGGAGATCTCTCTCCAGAAGATTGCTTGGTCCTTGTTCAGTGGGGAACGGACAAAGTAGAGTAGATCCAGGAGTGACCTCTTCCCAGCTGCCAATCCAGGGAGGCATTTTCATATACCCCCTCTTTTCCCAGCCCCCCCCCCCCATCTCTCTTGCTCACTGTCTCTTAAATACAGCACTAAGCAACACCTAAGGGTGAAAACAGACATGACGCTAGGGATGGGCGAACGCAGTTCGGAAGTTCGGAATTCGGCCCAAACTCGGCCTGTTCGGATGACCGAACTTGAACCCGAACCCGAATGCAGACATACCAAACAAACCAAACACCGAATGGTGAAATGGCCAAACAGTTTGGTCAGTTCGGATCGCATTCGGGTGAGTTCGGGTGGCAAAAAAGGGTTCACTGGAAGGTCAAACATGACAGGGAGGTGTAGTCAGTCACTGAGGAGCAGACTTCCAGGCACCAGCGGTAGAGAGGCTTGCAAGAAACGAA
>QEPC01007671.1:375681-386196 GCA_003113815.1 Sphenodon punctatus | reverse complement strand
CAGCGTATAATTGGGTTGTGGAATCTACTGCCAGAGGCTGTGGTAAGGGCCAGTACTATAGCTGAGTTTAAAAGAGGTTTGGACAAGTTTCTGGAAGATAGGTCCATTAGCAGCTATTAGCCAGACAGGATCAGGGAACATGACGCGAGCTGGGGGAAAACAACAGGGAATGGATCCCCCATGTGACCTGTTGGGTGCTTCTCCCAAGCCACCATGATTGACCACTGTCGGAGACAGGCTGCTGTGCTAGATGGACCATTGGTCTGACCCAGTATGGCACTTCTTATGTTCTTATGTTCTTATTGTTTGAGGAAGTAAACTCCTAACTCAGATGTACATAAAACGTCCTGTTCTAAACTCCCTGGTGGTTACTACCTTCAAGGAGAAGGGGAAGGAAGACTCCCATGAATCCTCTCCATTTAACAGAGAGGGGAGACGTATAAATATTTTCAGTTGCAGAGGCTTTGTATCAGCAACAATGATCATGAGAGCAGCCAATTACGCAAGTGCAATGGCTTACTTCCAAAATTATCTGTGGGAAACCATGAAGCCACTACTCCAGCTCATTCCAAGGGAACGTCAAGCAGAGGCCATGAAGATACAAGCGGAGGGCATAGTGGATGCCCGCTACCAGATTTTAAATTTGCAACATATTTGCAACACTGCCTCCAATGCAATTATGTTGCGCACATATGCATTGCTATACTCCGCTTTTCTTGATATCAATGATTACCACAGCAGATTGCAGATTGAGAATCTCCCCTTCAATGGGCAGGGCCTCTTCGCAGCTAACACAGATGAGATTCTTGAGCATATGCACAAAGCAAAATCTACAGCATACTCTATGCACCTTATCCCAAGAAACAAACAGCAACATTACATTACAGGTACAATAGGGCATATGGGTCCTCCTACATGACCCCCAATTATTCATACCTACGGCGTTTCCAGCCTGCATCCTACTCATACACCAAATGGACGGCACAAGCAAGTCTTCAAACAGCGCCGGTAATGTCGCCCTGAAGGAAAGCAGGAAAATTCAGGTAGAGGGGTTTGCCAATGACAACTAGCCAGTGAGTCATCTTGCAGGAACAGTGGCCAGGGTGTCAGCCAGGTTGCAGTTGCAAATGTCACCCAAGCGCATAATTTGCAAGGGGACACCATAGTTAATTTTTCAGGAAAGTTGAATTATTGTTTAAAAGTTTGGGAAAGTATCACCACTGACCGGTGGGCCTTACAGGTTATTTGTATATTATATTCAATACAATTTGTAGGTTTCCCTCCACAGCGATGTCCAAGGAAACCCAAAGTTTTGTAATTGCAGCAACATAAATTCTTAAAAGGGGAGGTTCCGACACTACTGCTTAAAGGTGTAATTGAGGTTCATATTCCCCTTATTTTGTCATTACTAAGGATGTAGGTCTCCACCAAATTCTTAATTTATGAGTGGTAAATTATAGAGCCGCAGGAGCAGCTCTATTAGTTATGGTGGGTAGGAGTTCCAATGCAACTGCTTCCATTTACTTGCATTGAATTTTTCAGGCTGCTTACTTCTGGGTTGGTGAGTTTTTTGTCAAGTTTTTCTCTTTTTAGGTGGTGTGTAATGAGATCAAAACTAAAGGGCCGGGGGCTGTCTGGGCATGCGCAAGACATAGGTCGTGTCTGGCTGCACCCCCGCTGACCCGAGGACTAAAATCAATAACCCTGACGAAAAATAACATTAAAAAAAGCAGAACTGAAAGACCAAGTTAAAAAGGCATGAACTAGACAAAAGGAAAAGAGCCAGATTCAACAATAGATAAGTATTGTCTCCCCTGCAGAAGCTCAAGGAAAGCCGACGTCGGGCAGTTTAAAATGGCAGACGGCACACCGCGGGAAGAAGCGGGGGATCCTGACTCTCTGGGGCAAGTATTAGAGCTTTTTAAAGTAATAAAAGAGGACCTGGCCTATAATAAAGAGGGTATCAACTCCATCAAAGCAAATATGATAGAGATGAAAAATCAAATGGAGGGGTTTAACAAAAGGGTGAAAGCTGCAGAACAACGAATCAGTGATTTGGTGGATCTGAGTAATCTGCAAGAGCCCAGGTTTGCAAAAGTAGAGGAGAATATAAATAATTTAAAGGACAAGCTGGATGACCTTGAAAATAGGTTGAGGTGAAATAATTTGAGATTCCTGGGAATCCCTGAGGGGCTAGAACTAAATGGAGAAGGAGAGCTTCTATTGAAAATTCTCAGAGAAATGTTTCCTGAGAAAAGAGAGCTCCACGAGGTGGAAATAGAGAGGGCCCATAGATCCCTCAGGCCAAAACCAAGAGACCAAGCCCCCCCCTTGGGCAATAATAGCTCGCTTCTTGAGATATAAAGATAAAGAAAAGATTTTGAGGGCAGCCAGAGCTACCAAAGAAATGATGTATGAAGGCAATAAAATATCAGTGTACCCAGATCTGGCGTATGAAACGGTGCAAAAAAGGAAAGCATGGAAACCTCAAATTGAAAAACTGAATAAATTAGAATTGAAAGCACAGATACCATTCCCTGCAAAAATGTCATTTATGGATTGAGGAAAAAGAAGATACTTCAACCATAAAGAGGAACTAGAAAATTATCTGTCCAAAAATCTAAGAGGAGACAAAGATAAAAATAATTGAGGAATAAGCTGGTTATGAATAAGCTAAACTGTAAAGGTGTGGCTAAGAAGGTTATATGATGTTTAAATGATAAGGAAACAGCGTCAGTGGGCAGCAGAAAGCCTCCTGTATATGACACACCGATAAGGGAGCCCTCTGCTGTTGTATTTGTTGATGATATTGTTGTTATTGTGATTATTATATATATAATATAAGATTTAGAGTTGAGAAATAATTAGATAAAGACATAGTAATTATATTAAGTATGAAATAGAAAAGTTAAGGTTTAGTAATAAGGTAATAAGAGTTAGGATAAGAATGGAAAACAGAAAAGGTGACATAATGGATGACAAGCGAAAAAGGAAATATAAGTTGGAAGCAAGGAATATAAATGAAAGTTGCAGAAGGAAAAAAAAAAAGGAAAACCAGAGAATTGGTCATTGTAAGAAAAGAAAAAAAAGACAAATAAAAGGCAAATACCCATGTACTGAGTATAGAACAAATGGCTAGTTTAAAAGTCATTCCATTTAACGTGTGTGGATTAAATAATCCCATAAAACGTAAGAGTTTGGAAGCATATATTAAAAATGGAGCCCCAAATATTTGCAATACAGGAAACCCAACTGCTAAAAAAGGATAATCAAAGAGTCAGTAACAAACAATATAAGATATACCACGCTAATGCTGGGGGGGAAAAAAGCGGGGGTACTGATAGGAATACATAAAACAATAAAATTTCGAGTTCATAGTGTTAGCAAAGATACAGAGGGTCACCTCCTCATTTTGAAAGGCACCATGGTGGCAGAAAATACACTATTTCAACACTTTATGCCCCAAACAATAATACGGTAGCTTTCCTCTCAGACACAATTCCAAACATTGCTCAGGAAATGGAAGGGATAGCATTAATAATGGGAGACTTCAATACACCACTATCCTCCTTAGATCTGGCTACAAAAAAAGATTTAAATAAGTCACAGAAAAGAATTGTACAGGTAATTGAAAAAAATGGGATGATAGATATATGGAGAACACTACACCCAAAAGTGCAGGAGTTCACCTTTTACTCCAACCCTCATAAAATTTCTACAAAAATAGACCATTTCTAGGTAATCAGGAAAGGTTGCAGAGATGTGATACTGCTTATATTCAAATAATTCCTTTTTCGGACCATAACTCTATGGTCTTAGAAATAAATGCAGAAAAAGGTGAAAAAAGACAAAGGACAAGATGGATGCTAAAACGATTTTATTTAAATAATAAGTGGATGCAGGAACAGATTCAGGAAGGTATCAAAGATTTTATACATCATAACGAGATGCCGGAAATATCCCCAGCAGTTTTGTGGGAAACAGCGAAAGCAGTGCTCCGGGGACAATTTATATCTTTAGGGGCTCACCTGAAAAAAGAAAAAAAGAAACAAATAAATGAAAAGTACTTACAAAAGAAAGAGCTAGCTAAACAGGCAAAAATAAATGCAGAAAAAATTGCTCAATTAAAATCCCAAATTAATTTATTAGAGACAGAGGTAACAATTGGTAAATTGAGATACACAAAGGCATTTTATTTTGATAAAGCAAATAAAGCAGATAAAGCCCTGGCTTGGTTAGTTAAAAAAAAAAGACAAAAAAAGGACATTCCCTATATACGGGAAAACCCCACAGAAAAAAAATTGAAAGGCAAAGAGAAAGAAAGAGGTTTCGTGCAGTTTTATCAAAAACTATGCTCGACAAACTGTCCTGGTAGGGCAGATATTAAGGCATTTCTGCAGTCAATTAAACTTCCACAAATAACAACAGAACAACAAAAATTTCTAAACAGAGCATTTGAAATTAAGGAAATACAAGACACCATTAAACAATTGCCGAGGAACAAAACAGCCGGCCCTGATGGGTTTCCTGCTGAATTTTATAAAACGTTCTCCCCTCAAATCACTCCCTTACTTACCAAAATGTTTAACTCCTTTTTGAACCAGCAGTCCCTACCACAAACATTTCAAGAAGCATACATCACATTATGCCCAAAAGCTGGAAAAAATCTAGAGATTTGCAGCAGCTATCGACCCATATCTTTAATTAATGTAGATGCAAAAATATATGCCAAAATACTAGCAAATAGACTTATGCAAGCGCTGCCACATATAATCTCTTCAGATCAGTCTGGGTTCATGTCAGGAAGGTTGGGTATAGACAATATACGTAAAGTAGTGGATATAGTGTATAACATGAATAAAAAGCGGGAACCAGCAGCAGTGATATCATTGGATGCAGAGAAGGTCTTTGATTTGGTGGAGCATCAATATTTGTTTGAAACAATGTATAATATGGGGATAAAGGGCCAGTTCTTGCAATGGGTGAAATTAATATACAAAAACCCAAAAGCGCAAATAATAATTGATGGGGAAATAACTGAGGGAATTGCACTCACCTGGGGCACTAGACAGGGATGTCCAATGTCTCCACTGCTGTTTAGTATTGCGGTGGAGCCACTGGCCATAGCCATTCAAAATAGTCAATCAATAAAGGGACTAAAAATAGATAAAACAAAGTACAAATTAGCTATGTATGCAGATGACATGCTGGTGTTCCTTACAGACTTGCCACAATCAGTATCAAACCTATTGAATGTCATAAATAAATTTGGTGAAATATCTGGATATAAAATTAATGTGGAAAAGTCACAAATGTTGCTATTTAATGAAAAGGGGTTAACGAGGGAAGAGCATCAAAGATCTACTCCATTTAGTATGGAAAAAGATACCATTAGATATTTAGGTATAAATATAACTAAAAATTGGAAAGAATTATACAAAAAAACCTTTGTACCATTGCTGGAGGAAATAAGATATAAAGAGGATTCTTGGAAAAAACTGCAGATTTCCTGGATAGGGAAAATGATCACTTGGGAAGCGTGGCTTCTGGGAGTTTTGACCACGACTGGGGGTCTGCGTCACGTCTGTTGCGCTGCCCCGATCCGTGATCTGTCAGCCCGATTCCCGGTCGTGGTCCCGGTCCCGTCATGTCTGTTTGGGACTTTTTTTTGCCCCGGGGAGTGGTTGTTTTGTTCACCCCCACTGGGGATCCACTGTGGTGAACCGCCCGCCCATAACGTCTGAAATCACCCCAAGAGATTGCTGGCAGGGATGTAGAGAGACAGGAACACAGATGCACTGTTGGTGGCAATGTCCGCACATAAATAACTTTTGGAAAAAGATCTGGCCTTTAATGGTGGAGATTGCTAACCAAGGGTGTCTTCAGACGTTACGAGATCACGGTGAACCACGGTGAATACCCACCTGTGGTCACCGTGTCTCGAACGTCTGTTTGCGGCGCACCAGATGTTTGCCACGGTCAATACCCACATGGGGTCCGTTTGAACCACACTTCCCGGGCTAGCCGGGGGAAGGTCCCGGGAAGCGTGGTCAAACGGACCCCGGGCCGGGACGAACGAAAAGTCACGTCTGGCCGCGCACCACGGCCCGGGATCCCCGGCGGGATCCCGGGCCATGGCACATTCGGCCGGACGCGGCGGCCGCACTGGCCCCGCCGCCCGCCCGTCTCCTCAGAGGGCGGGCGGCGGGGTGCGTGGAGGGGGCAGGGCCGTGCGGCCGCATGTTGTGCCACGCGGCCCCTCCCACTTTCCCCGCCGGGATCCCCCCGGCACATCTGTTGTGCCGTTACGGGGTGACCCCGGTGGGGAACAAAGCCGGTGGTTCCGGTACGGGGCCAAAGGACCCCGTATCGTCTGAAATCACCCCAAGACATCCGTTTTCAACCAATAATCACCCTGCTTGGTGTGTTTTCGGATCTTTACATAATAAAGGAAAGAAAAATGGCATGCCAACAACTAAGATTAGCTGCGATACATACCATAGTAAGTAACTGGAAATCCAAATCTAAACCATCTTTTAATAAATCGATAAATAGACTGTGGTATGTACTTACGATGGAAAGAATACAGGCAGACTTACATCAGGAGCTGGAAGGTTTTTATGCCGTCTGGAGCAACATTTGGACTATGATACAGCAACACTCTAATTCCAATGCGACACAGATGTCTATATGTTTGTCAGAAATATGAAAAGACTGTTATGTCACATGTACTGATAGGATATAGGACCGCAACTGTAAGGGTAGTTACCCGAAAAGGTCTTATTTTGTTCAATTAGATAATAGTGTTTATTGTTAATATACTATGAAAAATAAATATATATATATATATATAAAAAAAACTAAAGGGCCATGTCCTCTAAGGTCTGGTGGTGTAGAAGTGAAGTTTATTTTAAGGGGGATGGAGAAATCAGATGGAGAAATCCCCATTTTGGGCTATGGGGCTTGCAGTAATCATAAACATTCTATGCTGTGGCCCTGATGCCATAATGACTGGTGGCTGGGGGGAAGGGTAGTACTGCTGGTGAGGGGTGGCAGGGAACTTAAAGGGGGGTTTATACTGTTGGCAGCAGTCTGGGCAGAAGGGGTGGAGGAGGAGGAACTTACAGAATTCCCCGCCCCCCGCCCACTCTGCCCATAGGAATGTGCGAACAAAACTGAGTTCGGAAATTCGGTTCGAAAATCGAGTTTGGTTTGAAAGTTCGGTTCAGTCAACTGAACTATTAAAGTTTGGTCGAATTCCAAACTTCCGAACTGAGTTTGTACATTCAAAACTGGGTTTTTTTGGCCTTCCGAACTAGTTCGGGTTTGACCAAACAGTTTGGTCGAATTCAAGTTCGGTTTGAAAGTTTGGTTCGGTCGACTGAACTACTTGAGTTCAGTTCGAACTCAGAACTTCCAAACCGTGTTCGCACATCCCTACCCCCACCCCCCGGCCACTTGCTCTCCCGGCCACCTCCTAACCTGTCGGCAGGTACCTCCCAGCACACACATTCTCACTGCCCTCCTCCCCACAACACCGACACACCCATTCTGCCCCTTCCTCCCACCCAGCACACACTCAAAGCCAGTCAGCCAGCCAGCCAGCCTGCCTCCACCCCACACCCCAGTGCATGAACTTACTCTGAGAAGACCAGTCCTGAGCCCTGATTGGTCAAGGATGGGTAGACAGGAAGAGCTGACTTATCCATTCCCATCCCTCAAGCCCTGATTGGTCACATAAATAGGAGCATACCCTATGCTATTTTCTGCTTCCAGCAGTCCCAGATGGAGAAAGAGGCTGCAGGAGAAAGAGTGCATCTATGGCGTGTAAGTATCCCAGATCCAATTTGGCCACAGTGGTGGATAGATATTTTGAATACGGATCTATTCCCTTACTGGGGGAGGGTAGAGAGAATGTGTCCCTTTTCCTTAGGGGGTGTTGTTTGTGCACTGGTGGATGACGTGACTGAAGGGGGGGAGGTGAGGGAAGTGTCTTGGTTATTCCTCATCTGCTTTGGAAAATGTGATCATTAGCTGCATTTCATAACTGTCTAGTCAGGGTCCACTCAAACCCCCTGACACTATGGGGCAGACAGACATTTAAAATGCAGGGGAGCCTGTATTACTCCAATTCAGAGCTGGTGCCTCCTAATTCCACTGGCTTGTTCCTCAGTGTAACATGCAGTTAGAAAACAAGAATGCAAGCATGAGGGGAGGTAAAGCAACTTGAAATTCTACAGAAGACTATATTTGGGGTTAAGTAGATACAAGTCCATTTGTTTCACTAGTGATTTTACTTGAATTGATTTTATCAATTACTTGAGTAGTAAACCTGGCCCATAACATTGGTGTATCATACTGTGGTCTCTTTTCTGGTGTTTCTCCTTAAGAGCTTCATCTGAAACTCATGAAAATGAATGACATTCCATTTCCAATCTACCCCATCTACCCCCACCCCCTGCAATCTTTCCCCACTTCCAGGCCAGCTGCTTGATTGCTGGTCTTTCCCCATTGCTCCAGCTGCAATGGGATTGTTAATTAATGCTTAAGTTTAGCAGCATGTCTTATGACTGCATTTTAGTATGACACCAGGACATTGACCAGTATTTGTAGGGATTCACAATGGTGTGAAGAAAAACATCTATTGCTTGTCTTACTTCCCTACCTATACGTAACAAATCATGGAGTGACAAACTTTTGTAGCATGAGTTACAAACCATAACTACACACAATATTCCAGAAGTGGAACCACCATATAGTGCCATTATGATAAACTCCATGTATTAAGGAACAAGTAAATTTGTGCCATGTATTATGTAAAAAAACAATCTTCCTGTAAATCTTAAATTTATGTAGATCAGTCGTATTCAGTATAAGTTTAAACCATGTGAAACACGGAATACATTGAAATAGGAATAACGACATCCAGACTTATAAAGGTTTACAAATGCAATTTATATTGTTTCAACATGTAATATAACAGTGAAGATGAGGGGAATGCTGTGGACATCTTGAGTTTATGAAGATGTGAATAAAACACACAAACACACACATTACCCGTTCCCCCTCCCTAAACACACACACACACACACACACACACACACACACACACACACACACACACAGAGACAGTCACTCCTCCTGTTCCACCCACCCAGCCAGCCAGCCTGCCAGCCAGACACACACACACATGCCTACCCCAACCAGACACACACATGCACACGCACACGCACAATCACATGCTGCACGCTTCAGTCCTTTCTTTCTGACTCTGATCTGGCCAAAGTCATCCATGGTTTCATCCCCTCAAGGCTAGATTACAGCAAGGCACTCAACGTGGGGCTGTCCTTTATGACTGTTCCCTGAAGTAACCAGGGCAGGGGTTTTGTGCTGAGCAGACCGTCACAAGCTTTAACAAATGCTAAATAGCAGAACACTTTTTTTCAGCATTCATGTTAGCTGTAAATTCAGTTGCTGTGAAAGGGACACAGTGCAGGTGAGGAGGAGTCTGTATCAACTGTCATTACTTGGACAAAAACCAATGATATTATCTAACACAAAACCTTCCAGTTTACAACAAATAGTTACGGAAGGTTCTTACTACTTGAACAAAACCCCCAAACCAAGCAAATTAATATTTCCTAAGCCGAGCAACCAAAGGAAAAAAACAAAACAACAACCCCACATTTCCCAAACTCCTGCCAAACCCACCTTAATGACTCTGCAATGCAAAAGCCAAAAATGCGGAATGTTACAAAACGTTTCTTCATTAAAGGTTGCTGTGACATTAAACCAACAGACAGAATATTCTTCATCTATCTGCTGAGTTGCTTAACTTGCAGACAGACAACAAACAAAACCCATTGAGGGGAAAATATTTTTACTACTTAGAAAATAGCAAGCTACTGCTTATCCCTCTGAAATTATTCCAGTGGATACCATGACAAACCCATTAAGAAGGCATGGATCCTACATGGAGTACATAGCCCAGTATGTCACAACCACTTTGCACATGCCTACAGGGACATACAACCACCACACAGAACATAGGGAATATGGCTCTGACCTCTCCCAACCTGTACAATGGGCAAAGCACCTCAGTGGAATTACATGAGTGTGCTGTGCTATGGGGGTGGAGACAAGCTGACTCTACGATGTGTGGGTGGAAAGAAACCAGTAACTGCATGTATATGTATATCAAGCATATACATTGCTGACCTCTCCTTTGATCCCTGCCATAATTCTGATCACTTCCTTGCCTCCTTCAGCCTCTCCCACAACCCCCCTCTTCCCCCCCCTCTCTGCGCCACTTCCGCAATATGCAGGCCATTACCCCCATGGAGTTTGCATCCTCTCTATCTCCCCACCTCCCCATCATTTTCTCCTCCTCCTCCTACCCTGACTATGCCATCTCCATTCTCAACACCTCTCTCTCCTCCACCCTTGACTCTCTTGCCCCCCTCTCTTCCTGCCCCATCCAGCCCCCAAACCCCCGCCCCTAACATCCGCTACCTC
>QEPC01007671.1:343024-375581 GCA_003113815.1 Sphenodon punctatus | reverse complement strand
GCCAGTGGTCTAAGGCGAAAAGGGATGGTGATTGGGAAGGCTGGCTGCTACTCCAAGCCTCTCCACCCCTGGTGTCTGGAAGTCTGCTCCTCAGCTGACTCCCCCTCCCTGTCACGTTTGACCTTCCAGTGACACTTTTTTTGACACATGAACTCACTCAAATGTGATCTGAACTGACCGAACTGTTTGGTCATTTCGACGTTTGGATCTAATTTGGTTCAGTCAGTTTGTGTTCGGATTTGGGTGCGGGTTCGGTAGTCCGAACAGACCGAGTTCAGTCCGAACTCCAAACTTCCGAACCGCGTTTGCCCATCCCTAACAGTTACCACTGAGGCTATGTTGAGGTACAGATGGCAAAGCCAGTGACGTGCGTAGCTAAGGTCAGCTGGAATTGTACCAGTTGAGTTCCCCTTACTCTGTAGTACAACAAGTTGCCTTGGGTTGGAAGTAGAGGTGGTTTGCGACCACAGCCAATGCTCAAAACTACACATAGCCAAAGGTAGTCCTATCTGCGTTCAGTCCTATACAATCTACCTGGAAACTGCAGATGTACTTAGACATTCTGGCTTTCTGCAGAGCAGGTAGACATCCCGTAAGTGAGAATCGCAGAGCTCCTCAAAGAAGAACTACTTCACTTTGGTACACTTTTCATTGCAGCTACAAACAGAAGTAGTTACTTTGCAGTCTCCCCACAATGGTCATGACAGACAATGTTATCTCCCTCTTTCTACTGTGAAGTAAAGGGTTCACAGTGCAGTGACTTTGAAGTTAACAAATTACAGGGAGTATGAACTCATTTTTCAGGAATGCATACTTCTCTACCTACTCCTGAATAACTCTGTTTTAGAGCTCTTGATGTGTGAACAATCCAGAAGTAATTTAGTGACTTGAGAGGATGAAGGGGGTGGTGGTGGAGAAAGAAAGAGTGTGGGTTTGAGGCGCTCTGGAGCCAGGGTGTAGAGCCTCTGGTGGCTAGGGGCAAGGTTGCTGATGGGAAGAGTCCACCCGCCGCCCTCCCTCAGCGACAGTGGCCACCTTCGATCACTTTGATGAAATGCACAAGAAGTCATAATGGAGTGATCCATTCTCTCCTATTCATAGCTCTGCCTCCTGACAGTCAGAGGTACGTTTCAACCTCTAACCAGTTTGACTAATAATCATATATGAACCTATACAAGAGCTGATGCAGTCATCTTATTACTCTGCCTTCCTATAGCACCCTCCTTCCAGGGCACTCCCAGTGTTTGACACTGGCTCTCCTGTGATGCAGGTAAATAAGTGCCATCCCCATAACCCTTAGCACTCAGACATGCCCCTCTCGCCTGCATCACTTTTGCAAAGATGATCATTATCTCTTTCCCACAGGTTGGGGAAACAGCGGTATCTGCAGGGGACAGGTGAAATTTCCCACAGGTGGATGAGCACTGGCAGCTTCCCTGCTGCCAACCTGGAAGCACCAGGTTGTGCTGCAGGATCTTGATTCTATTTTGACACATCTGGAACTTGAAGGTGGGAGAAGTGGAGAGGAATTAGACCCATGGTTTTGTTCGGCTTGCTATAAAGATAAGACCTCCTAAACTTTGGCTCCCAGCAGTGATATATGTTGGGGACCCCCTCCTGAATGGCCATAGGCCCTCCATAAACTGGGACTCCCCGCATTTCAGCCCAGTTGGACCTGTACTTTATGCCAATGCTTCTCACACTCATGCTGTCATTTCAGGTTTATTAGTGAACACCATATATTGGACATATGCGGCCTTGTTTAGTCTCACAGTCTTTATTTGCCTGGATCCAGTCCTGCATGGAGCTAATGGTGATGGAATATGTGGAGGTGGGGCTTACTGTCTTCTTTAAGGGCCCCCTACATCTCCACATTATTCAGTGGCTGCACAGCATATAGACATTCATGAGTCTGCCGTGGCCTCTAAAGATAATGGAGCTGGGCATTCAGCTTAGCCAGGGGAGGGTCCTGCTTAGAAGTCATGGGTTCTGCCCTCACAGAGGCCCAAGTGAGAGGTCTTGTTACCTATAAGATTCATTCCCCTGCCCAGACACAGCATGCAAGGATGAAAGTTCCTGTACAGGCTGTTTACAGAGAGCCCTTTTAGCCAGCCTTCCTGCTTGGCCTGAGCTCTGCTTTGTGTTTCAGTCCCAAAGTTGCAAGGATCCCACTTTTGTTAATGCAAAATAAGCAGCCCACAGTCCTGGCTCGAGGACAGCATGTATTTATCTGAGCCAGATCAGGTCACCTTTTTTGCACAAAGCAGAGGAAGCGACATTACTTACAAGGTATTAACAGACGAGACAGTAGCCCACAATAGTCCACATCAGATGGGGGGACACCTGCCCATTTATTAGGTGACCATCAGATGTTCGCCCACCCCTGCCACCCCGTGCCCCATAGCCCCCAATCACAGCATCATCCCAGAGAGTTGCCCAGTCTCTGCATGTGTACAGGTCTGCCAGGACCACAGAGTCCTAGTCGGAGCGCCTAGAGCAGCCCGGAGGTGGGAGTGAGCACTCCCTCTACTTTTGCTCTCACAGGGCACTGTACCTGTTTACTTTCGCTTTTTGAATCACTAAGTGAAAATAAACAATACGGATGAAAACCACAGTGGGGGTGACTTCCTGAACCCAGGGGTCACAGCAGCTGTGCATCAGGAGGGGGCCAGAGTGTGGTGTCTGCTCATCTGTCGGATGGAACCTGCGAGTGACGTCTGTCACTGCACACTGCAGGCTCCACGGAGGGACCCCGGATTCCAGCGGGATAATCTCTTGTTCTATTTCACCCACAGCCTGCAAAGCACCAAGAGGGACTCTCTCCTGGTCTCAGGATAGAGGGAAGGGCCTGGCAGGGGTTGGTGAAGCAATGTGGGTGAGCTGTAAGGAGAAAGGCAGCCCACACCATCCTGGGGTAACAGCATCAGCTCTGGTTTAGGAGGGTTCCCTAATCACAGCCCTGGGGTGTGGAGCAGGCCACCCACCTGGTCCCATTTGTCTGATCTGGCTCCTTTTTGGCAGACGACATTGCCCTGTGTTCACAGAACTGAGTCAGTAGCAAGATCCCGAACACCTGCAACAAGCAGGACTCAGTTCTGTAGTGGGTCAATTTCAGTATTGCCATAAACCTCCGTATAAGCCATTATGGCAGATGTAAATGTTTTTGCCCACCCAGGAGAATAACCCTGCCTCGGTTGTTACCTCCTGGCTTGGCTTTGACTACCTGGTTCTTGACTTTGGCTCTGGCTACCTGTCAAGCCCTGAGAAACAGCAGTTGGGTCCTTGTGCCTAGCTGCGTGCTCTAACCCCAACATTAACACACTCTTAAAGGACAACATAGTATTTTGTATGCGTACAATGATGTCCCTTGGGATGAAATAAATCTCTACAGCCTTTAACCATTAAGCACCTTTATTACCGATTTTAAATACATTAAGGCTACATTAAGTTGGATTATGAAATGCTGGCTACATTTCCTGCATGAAACATACAGGTGACATTGTTCTCAGAGAAATGGAGCAGGCGCATGAAAAGCATAAACATTACATAGTTATACAATGGAAGCGGCATGTTAGTTACAGCAAGTTGTACAGCACGTACCGACACCCCGACACACGTACCGCGTAATATTCCAGAATACAAAATCCCACATGTTCCATCAGCTGCGTCTGTCCCCTCCCCTTTATAATGGCTGTTGTGTCAGCCTGCAGTTTCTGAGTGTGTATTTCTCTAGAAGGTATTAGTACAGTACATTAGGTTCCCTTATAAAACCAAAGACTTTCTCTCTCTATAAAAAAAAAAAAAAATGTAACTATCAACAGCTACATATCTCTTTAAGCATCTTTAAACGTTCACAATATCCTAGCTTCTCCTAAAAATACTGCATTTTTCATATCAAGGCATTTTTTTAAAAAAAAATTGAGTTGGTAACAAATTCTGAAACACAGAAATAAAAAAGTACCAAATATTTTTCCTTTCCCAAAAGTACTGTGAACAATTAGAAAAATTCCCAAAACATTATCATACTTGCATATACAGTGCCCTGAGCTTCTGGTATAGATTCATCTTTCGAGCCCCATTTAATAAATTACTCTGACTGTCCAGCAGTAAAGTAGAAGTGTGCAGTCTCCTCTGTGTTGAATTCTCTCTAATTTTCAGAAGCAGGGTTGTTTTCTCAATGAAATGCTTTAAAAAGAGAAAGCTTGTTAGCAATCCTCATCGTCAAATGGCTAATAAACTAAAAGAAGTAACAGGTCAGTTCACGGCACTGCTGTGCTTGCTCCCTGCCATTCACATGAGAAGCTGAGGTACAGCCAAGTTACAGCAGCTCTCTCTCCATTGATGCCCTTGCAGAGACGCACCTTGAGAGACAGCCTGTAATATGTTAAACCAAGGGAGTCCTGGATGAATCACAAGACCTGGGGGATGATGCTCTTGCCTTGGAGCAGGTGGTGCTGTAAACTCTGGCGCTGCCCCCCAAATCCACAAGGTTCGCATTTGACCACATTCACACAACCACAGGAAGCAGCCGAGGACCATTGAGCATGGCAAGGCCACACTACTTTGAAGGCTGCAGGGAGCTTTCTCCACAAAGGGCCCATGTCTGAGGGCTCTGGAGTAGGAACAATCGCAAGACAGGATAGGGAGCTGTCATTTAAAAGGGACAACGCCATAAGGGCACTTGTCCACGTTACTGGGGCACAGCAAAGAAACTCCCAGCAGCCAAACTCTCGAGTAGCTCTGAATGTGGGCATGGGGGAATTACATGTCATCAGGCGGGTCCTGTGGCGATGACAGGGCCCAAAATCCAGCCCTGCGATCCATGAGAGAAATTGCCACAGGACCCGCCTGATGACATTTTTTTACCCCTGCGCCCATGTTCAGAGGTACTTGAAAGTTTGGTCGCTGGGAGTTTCTCCGTCGTGTCTTGGTGACATGGGCAACCTTCCCAATGGCAGCACTGACTTCTGAAGTAATTAAAACTGAAGAAGAGACTTGAAATGGGCTTTTTGTTGCCGCTTGTTACTTTCTTTTTTCTGCATCACCCAGTCTAATTTCCCTAGTTAGCTTTGCTTCCTGTTTCCTGAACAGAGGTTCAGAACGATGAGTAAGACCCTCTCAGAGTCTACAGGACCTGCCTAACCCCCAGCTACCAAGCAGCTTCCCACTCTCCCACTACTTCTTCCTTCCAGCTGGCCCAGAACTTTCAAGTCCCATCTCCCACCCTCCTTCTGCTAAAGGGGCGTCGCTACTATCCAGGGACCCATGTTTGCTGCATTTTCCCCATTGGTGGTAATGCGGAAGCCACTGCGGCAGGCACAGCATAATCCAACCATTATTTTCATTCACTAAGGATGATCTGTGTACAACTCACTCAGGCACCACTATGCATAAACCCCTGGTGAGGTGGTGAGGAACCCCCACTGGCATCTATATATATATATTAGGTAGATATATAGATGTGTGTAAGACTTCCTCATACTGTTCAACAATCAAGGCTCAACTTTTTGCACTGACAAACAGAAATAACAAGTTTTGATTGTATCTCTGGCGTCGGCATACAATAAAACCCACATCAGGAGCTCACATTGATAGCTAGTGGTGATCCTACTATCATCACTGAATGCAAGTGACCAACATTTTGAATTCAAGTGAATGCCCCTAGCAGCTGGGAAAGAGCCAGATCCTGTTCTCAGTGACCTCACTGGTAAAATCTTCACAGGCAGGACAGTCGTCCACAATTAAAGTCAATGGAAGTTTTGCTATTAACTTGAATGGGTGGAGGATTGTCTACTGAGTTACACGGGAGTGGAATATTTTCCTGTATGTCCCCCCAGATGTCTTATGCATCAGACTTGCTACTTGTACGCATAGCATTCACATACAAATGGCATAATATCTATTTCATGTGGGAAAAGTTTCTATAATGAACAGTTGGAGTAAAGGCTGCTGGATTTGAGCTCAAATTCCCCTGAATTTGGGCAAAGTAGGTCTCAGACCTGAACTACTCCCAGGATTAGGTTTGGAGACTCATTTGGCCCATTTCTGCTGCAAATTAGACACAGAGACCAAACTGAGGTAAGTCAGCAGGCCAATAGCCAGAGCCAACAGAAGGTGAGGAGGGAAGTATTCTATGCATATCACATTACAATAATGTAGCAGGTGTTTCATTATCATTAAAATATTAATGTGCTTAACATTTGAAACTAGACACAATGGGTGTAAACAGATGGACAGCAGCTCTGGGGGCAGCCACACCTACCTGCTTCACCCCCATCTATATGCAGACCACCAGATGTTGGAGTGGAGCGGACTGTGCCTGCTCTGGGGCAGCCCCACTTGCAGCACTCTGGAACATCCTGGACTGCTGCCAGCAATGTGGCCTGCATCACTTGTTGTGCTCCAGGATGGCCCAGAGCAGAACTATTATCCGTCTGCTTGGTGAACCCACGTTGCAGCTCCATTCTCGGACAGCTGTTGCCCTGGCAACACCATAGAGTTACAGGTGCCAGCCTAGAGCATTGTTAGCCACCCCGAGCTGTGTTCAGGAGGGGCGGGATATAAATTGATTAAATAAATGATTAAATAAATATCAGGCGATCACCCACAACCCTATGGAGTATGGGGGACACCACGCAGGCGGACCATGGCCAGGGGAACCCGCTGGGTTCATCTAAAGCGGACCCAGGTGAGGCTGAAAGCGAGTGGATGTGGGGGTGCACCCATGGAGCAGCTCTTGGGGTGGGCTGCCCCCAAATTCATCTAAAAACACCCATAATGCTGTGCTGGTGCCTTGCTGCATGCTGTCTGTCTACCCTGCAGGGCAGACAGGATCCAGGCAGCCAATCCAGCTTGACTAGTCCAGGGCTGGCCTTATCACAGGGCAACCTGGGGCAGCTGCCCCGGGCCCTGCTCTTCCTGAGGTCCACGCAGTGGCCTCTATTTTCACCAGGACAGGTTGGGGGGGGACACCACTCCCTCTCAGTGGGGCCCCACCAAATATGATTGATCACCTTCAGGGCATCGCAGAAGTTGCCCCCAAGGGGAAGAGGCCCTATATTTTATCTTCACTATGGGCCCTGCAAATCCTGAGGCCAGCCCTGGACCAGTCTGTTGATGCCTTGTGCCAAACACTTTTGTTTTAGACAACTTATTGCTACTTTGCAGAGGTTATAGGGAGGAAGAAGAAAGACTCGAGGGGGAGGGGAGGCATGAGCCTGTAAATAAAACACCCACGCTTTGTGATCCATGTTAATCATCTTATATCACCATAAAGCTGTTTGGCATGGCCCAGCCTTGCTGCAGATACATCAATGGAAATTCCCTCTACAGAACAAACCCAGAGGAGCAGTCACTGGTGCTGGTTCCTACTAGTGCTATTTTATTTTATTTATTTATTTATTTATTTATTTTAATGTATACCCTGCCCTTCTCTGAAGACTCAGGGTGGGTAATAAAACATATATAAAAAACATGGATAAAATAAAACCAATTTAAAACCCAAACTATTAATGAAAATTCCCATATTGCCTCTGGAAAGTGCTCAGACTTGCGCTATGGTGAACCTTCAGAGAGAAAGAGTCCCACAGCTGTGTAGCAGCCACCGAGAACTCCTCTCGGTGTGCACTTGCCATAGGGGCTTGATGCCATAATGGAACTTGCAAGAGGGCACACCCAGAGAAGGTGGTCTTTTACCTACATAGGGCCCAACCATTTAGGGCTTTATAGATCAAAACCAGTATCTTGAATTGTGCCCGGAATGCTACAGTTAGGGGTGGGTGTGTCACAGGGTGTTCACAAATGTGATGGGGTGGGGCGGGTGAGCTCCGGCATTTGGAAGACACATCCCTGCGGCCTCACCCAGCTGGGAAGGGAGGTGGGGAGCGACACGTGGCTGGCTGGCTCCACCTCCGCGCTATGGCTGGTGCCCTGCCCTCCACCATGGCTGCCTGCCATGCAACCCCGGAAAGAGGCACAAACAGACATGCCAGCTGAGTTTGGCTCGCTATGACCTGCCTTGGCAACTCGCAGGGCCGGACTGTGGACCTGGTTTGTTCTGGGCCTACATTTCCAACCCAGCCACCAACCCCGATGGGGTCTGCGCTGAGCCTACTTCTGGCGGGCTTGGTCAATGCTGGCCCAATCAGGCCAAACCTGGGCAAACTGGGGCCCCATCACATTTGTGAACACCCTTTGTTGTCAGATGAACATGACCCATTTGCCAGTTCCTTTGCAGATGGTCATTCCCAACTGGCTGATGCATATGTAGCTGGCTAGGTTGCTAGTGTACAATGTGTCACATTAAGTCATGCAAAACACACCAACCTCCTGTCTGGCTTAACCCAAGCAAATGTGTACCTCTAGCTATATGAAATGCTGCTACTGCACATACATATGATCATTTCCCTTTGTTACATACCCAGTAGCTCCAAAATCATTAGGATTTCCCCACAGCACGTGCGGTATAAATATATTTATACAGTAAATTGACACCTGGCAATTTTCTCTTTGATTTCAGGGGGATTTCTTTTTTTGCTGACCAGCAACAAATTCCAACAGCTCTCGACTGTAAACCAAGACTCAATAAATACGCCCTGTTTGCTCAATCTTGGTTTTGCCACACTCTAAGCCAAAGGCTGTGGGGGCGGGCGTGATGGAGGTGGCCCCGGGGGGGATCTCAAAGGAGCTGGTCCAGGAGGGGGTTGCCTAGATGGAGGCTCCACTGGCACAGGGGGAGATGGATTTTGTGGAGTGTTGTTGAGCGGGGTGCTATGATGCTTTGGTGGTGTCGGGCTGGCATACGGGGCACTTGTCCCATCCGATTTCATCCTGGTGAAGTTTATGCATTTTCCCTGGTTTAAAAAAGCAAACAAAACAAAATAATAATTTGCAAATCACCATGTCTTTGTTTTTATTCCTTTACCAGCTAGTAGCCCCCATGACACATGGCTCAGAAACAGCAGATTCCCCCTTCTGCAGAGCATTCTATGATCCCCAACTCCAGACAGCAACAAAGATAGTCAAAGAATAGGCATTTCCAGTCAGGATCCTGACCCTCTCTGCAGCCAACATAATCCCACTTGGAGGTGCCCACTCACAGTTTGTTAAATCAATTGATTAATGCATCAATCAACAATTAAAACAGAAATGGTGAAAATGAAAACATTTTAAAAATATTTTAAACATCAACACTTTTCAAAAAATGAAATTAAAACACAAAAAAATTAAAAATTGGCATGATTTTTAAATTCACTAACATAGCAGCAACCAAAGAGAAAATCAATCCAGTGTATTGATTAAAGCTACACTTAGGTTAATATAGAGTAGTAATTGAATGCTTCACTGGTTGACAGCAACGCGGTTAATCAGTTGAACATTCGAATTGATTGAAAGCCCTAGTAGTTTGCAAGTAGAGAAAGGAATCACAGAACTGATGTGAATGAGTCACAGTTGGACACTCAGCTCGCTTTGTGTGTCTCCCTTATCCCCTTCCCACAACTTATCTTGTGCCATTCTTGTCTGTTTAGATCAGGGATGGGAAACCGGCAGTGCCTCTCCATACGGCACTGGAGGCTCCCCCAAACTTTCATTACCTACAACCTCCAGCCAGAATGCAGAGAAGGGAAAGGTCTCTGGCTGCTGAGGAACATTCTTGGCCAGGGATGTGCCTGCACCGGGTGTCCTGGGCTGGGGCCCTGGGTGCTCTGTGGGGGTGGGGCCACAACTGCATACTTCCTGCAGGGATGATCTGGTGGGCCCATGGAGTTCTGAGCTGGATCCCCTTGGGAGTGGGCAAAAAGTTCCCCACCTCTGCTTTACATTATAAATTCCTCAGGGCAGGGGTTGTCTACTGCTCTGGGTTTGTACAGGGCTTGATACAAGGAGTCAGGAGACAGGGGTGCAGTCTCAACCCTGCCACCCTGTTTCAGGGTGACCTGTCACAATCCATGTCATCTCTTGGTGCCTCTGTTTCCTCGTCTGCAAAGTGAAGATACTGATATTTCGTTTGGAAACTTCTTTGGCCTGTGCTATCCACAAGGCAAGAGTATAGTGTCGTCTGAGCTCAAAACCTGTAACTGGGGGCCCTGTCCTGGTTTGGCTAAGTCCCTTGTAGAGCAAAGGGCACTCCAGAAACTCAACTGGTACTCCCAGTTCTCCCCTATTTGGAGGGTGTGCAAATGGAGTCTCTGCCTGGGATCTGCTATTTCATGCTTTAGTCAGAGAGTTCAAAGCACTTCCCATCCCTGGGAACAATCATTCTCCTTTTAAAGAGGAGAAGAATTAGGGAGTTGAGGAATTGTTTTGTGGCTATTTCACTCTGTGCGTGTGTGTGTTTGTGTGCATTGGGGCAGCCCTAGATGGAGACCCATATCCAGTGGAAAGGAGCAGGAACATGGCTGCACTCCACTCCCATCTGATTGGAGCTGCTTGTGCAGGGGAAGGCAGCACTGCAGACATACCCAGAGGGGTGGATGGGAGTGGGACCAGGAGGGAAAGGGCAAGGCCACCAATCAGCCTCCTGTCTCCCCCACTCCTTCTGACACCTTCCCCTGCAAGAGCAGGGTGGCTGGGGGCCGTGTAAAGCATGGGATCAGCTGTAGGTGACTGCCCTGCCTTAAGGCTGGCCCAGGGCTGGGAGGATATTACAAGAAAGCGGACACTCTAAACGCTGAAAGAGCCTATTCTTTTCCAAGTCAGACAAGGCCCTTTATTCCCATTGCACGGCTTGTGATGCTGGTGTCTAGTCTGAGGCTGCCAAGGGGTCATGCACTGTAGCCTCCCAGATAGGGTGGCCATACCTCCCCTTTCAAAGAGGACGCTTATGAAAAATACATGGTGCAGGGCTGCACTGGAACCCCTGCAACATGTATTTTTCAAAAGCGTCCTCTTTGAAAGGTGAGGTATGGTCACCCTACTCCCAGACCATGGGAAGTCACTGGCATCTCGCCCTCTTCTCATTTCCTCTGCCAGAGGCTTTGCCAGGTGCTGTCACAGTGTTGCTGAGTGCACAGACTCTGCCTGCATCTGGCTGGGTTTTGCTTATCTCGACAAACGTGGTCTGGTTCATGGGCTGCTGTGGTCTAGAAATGCCTGGCCCTTCTGCTAGCAACTCCTTGCACCAGCACTTTCTCTCTCTCTTTCCTTGCAGTTTGGCCTGGCTTATTTCTCTCAGGCAGGGGTGGGGAACGTCAGGCCCTGGGGCCAAATGAGGCCTGTGGCTAGTTTTTATTTGGGCCCTTTCCAGTGCCTGGATCTGAGGCCCCTGGATCCAGCTCCTATACTCCCAAGCACTGGAAAACTGAGCTCAGTGGCAAAGGAGCAGAGATAAGGGCACATAAGGATACAAGGCAGGTCCATGATTTGGACCCTCCTCTTCCTGTGTGCACCCATTGCGCACCCCTACGACAAAATTCTATGCAGCACATGGAGCTTCTTCTAATTTTCACAGTGGTCCCAAGAGGGAAAAGTTTCCCAACCCCTGCACTATGCTCACTGAACAGCATAATTCATAATTATCCTAAGAAACATGGATTCTGGAATTCATTTGTTCCCCCCTCTTCAGTGTAAGACCCAGCAGGGGAGAAGGGCTAGGCTGGGGAGGAATGGGGTGAAATTGTCGTACCACCTGCAGGCTAGGCGAGAACTTCTCACCCAGAATGTGAGTATTATGCTGACTGGCCATCTCCAATTGGGTGACAACAGTCCAAAAGGATGCGGGAAACTCTCCCCTCTGCTCACACTTGGAGTCCAGCAAAATGGCAGTGTATCTGCCCACTTATCCAGCTCCCATAAAGTTAAAATGCTGGTGGGGAGCAGAGTGGCACCAGGGTCAGCACCCTCCTTAATTTTGGTTCCCCATTGTCATGGCACTGTATATATTAGGGGGAGATTAATATTTTTATTTTGTTTGGTAGTGCTAGGTGCAGGGAGCAGATACATGGCTCATGAGTACAGGAACCCAAAGCTGGAAATCCTCAGTGAAATCCTTGGGAAGGGAAGCTCAAAAGTCACAAAGACCCCTCAGTGTTGACCCCACAAGGTCTACTGAAGAACACCCCCAATCAGCTGTTTGGTGGAGAGAAGGAGCAGCCTGCCTGCACTGCAAGCAGTCTGTGACTAGCACTTCAGGAATGTGGGAGCAGGGGGCATAGAGAGGGTAGGTACCCAACATTCTTTGTCTAGGATGAACCTTAGGGGAAGGATGGGGTATAAATTTGAATAAAATAAATGAAAACCCCAACAGTCATTCCTGTAGGGTGCCCTCTATGTATGATTGGAGACGAACAGCAAAGTACAGGTAGTGAGCAAGTCGGGGTGGGCTCCAACATCTCATATACGCAGCAGGATCTATAGTCAGTGTGAATGTTGCCTCCTTTGGGGAGCAAAGCACCTGTACAGGGTCAGGCTGCTAAGGGGGATAGATGCCTTTCCTACCCTGGGTTACCATAAACCGACATGTTTAACACAACCAAGGCTCTGGGCCCTAGGAAGCGTGTTTTCAGCCTTCTTTATGAAGCAGGGATTATAATGAAGGCATTGGCTATTTTATTAAAGTACCAATTCTATGGGTGTAATCCTCACTCAAAGTCATTGGGAGCTGAGCCATTAACTTTAATAGAGATGGGATTGCATCATGAGTGCCCAGAGCTGCTCATCTTGAAGTCTTGGCCCAAACTGAAGACAAAAAAATCTACTTCTATCACCCACCACTAGATCATGGAGATTTCCATTAGTTCAGCTTATAAGGGTCTTTGCTGTTGACATGGAGGACCAGGGCATCTTCTTTCATAATCCCAATAGCTTTACTAATGAACCACCACAGCCTAGTGGCTAAGGTGATGGACTTGAAACTGGGAGATGATGGTGCAAATCCTTTCCATGAACTCCCTGGGCTGCCTCAAGCACCCCTCTTATCTTTCAGCCTCAGTTCCCAATCTGTAGAATGTGAATAATAGTCACCTACCTCACAGGGTTGTTGCGACTGAGGGTTAACTAGATAAGGACCGTAAAGCACTTCGAGCACCAAGAGTGTTATAGAAATGATAACAGAATAATCCTTTGCCCTTCTGAGATATTTTGCCTCTAAAATTCCTTGTTCTTAATTTCCTGTAATTTCCTTTAAATTCAATGTATGGTTTGTGTTGACGCTAGATTAATAAAGCACGCTTGCATAATCCAACACTGTTTACTTCTGTGGGCCAAGGGCTGAGACTCCAACCCAATAAAACATGCTTTCCCAATAAAACATGTTTCCCCAGAAATGGGCACCATTTCTCCAGCACTTTCCAGAGCTCTGCGTTTGCTGAGATCCAAACACCAGAGGTTTTGCACTGCAAGTGCAATCTACTTCCTTGACCACCTGAGCAGTACAACTAGAAAATCAAACCCTTCCTGGATGTAAACACAAAGGTGCAAAGGCATGGAGCCATTCCTTTCTTGTCTACAAGCCTTTCCTGCCTGGTGCCAGCCCTCACACTCCGACTGCCTCCACAATCCCAGCCCCAAATCTATTCCTAGTCTATAATCAAAGGGGATCCCATAAATCACTTTGCATTTCTTTCACTTCACTTGCCAGGATAGACCACGTCAAACTGTTGCCAGTTTCTGTCACACTCTTTGATTTATCAGACAGATGGGTAATTTAAAGGCCACACACTGCATTGTGTTACAGAAAATACGGTTGTCTTTGGAAAGTCTGACACAGAGACAGTGGGTTGATCGATGTATGTATTATGACATTTCCTTACAAAAGATTATTGTAATCTCATATAGCAATGTGCTACTAGCACCTACTGGAGCTCTCTTAGAAGTAAATCAGAGCATTAGGGATATGAAATGTAGAAAGACCAGAACCAAGGAATGACAGGAATCAACTATTAATAATGCTTTACACTTTGGTAGCCCCAATCAATCTTAACCCACAGCATGCTAGATGAGAGTCCTCTGCCTTATTCAGATGAGTGATCCTGACCCAAGGTATACTAGCAAGGCTACTTCTACTAACAATCTTGAGGAAAGGTTGCAGGACCGGGGCCTGTACTTGTTACATGGTGGAAATAAGAATATGCTGCACATGTGTGATTATAGGGGTACCTGTGTCCTCTGTATCCCTACTGGCAGTCAGCATATCAAAATGAACCCCTCCTGTGTCTAACTAACAGATGAATTTCTTACGGGACAGGAACTGTTGGATTTTTCTTATGTACCATATTTCATATTGTTCAGTTATTCTCCACACTCTCCCAAGCATCTGAAGTGCATTGCAAAAAACTTAAATTCAATATAGCTTTTGTGCAGTTTCCTGGTGTTCTGCACACACACACAGACACACACACACACACACACACAGAGACATACACAGAGTGCTCCAGCTAAAATAGCCAACATGATTAATGGTGACTGACAGACAGTGGTAATCACCCTGGCTCAGTTAAAATGGCATTGTTTCCCCCTCCAGTCTGGTATGGATTAAGGAATGAGGTAAGGTGTCAGGGCTGGATGTGCCATAATGATCCCAACAGCAACAGCTGTTGGTAGCTGCTTTATTGTTTTTGAGGAGGCGGACGATCTATATACATCCAGTTCTATCTGGTTTCACTCTTCTCACTCCTGGCATGGAGCCTCCGACAGCCTGACTTGCCCAGTCCAGCCCAGCCTAGCCCCATTCATGGAGCAACTGGAGGTCAGGGATGCACCATATGGAGTCACGCCCTTACTCCGGCTCACATCTGCACAGTATTTAGTACAAACAATTATTCTTTTTTCCCATATGACCATCCACTTGTTAGCCCCTTGTTATGCTGTCCACCAAATTGGCTTTTCAAAGGTACAAATACTGAACCAGCAGGATCTGCCCTCATCTTGACTCTAACCAGATGAATCAGGGCTATTCACAGTCGCCTTTATCCCAGCCTAACAATCGTATGGGGAGTTCCTTGGTTTGGGTCTCTGAGGCAATGCCGCTCTCGACCACCTAGGATGCGGGTTTTGTTTGTGGCTTAAAGGGGAAGAAAACATTTTGGAACCCAGTACAACTTGCCTCTTGGGCCATATTTGAGATCATGTTTGTTTCCAAACAATCCTTCATCTGCTACTCAACAGGCCCTCAATAAAACAGCAAGAGTCTTTTACAAGTGATGCTGTACTTTTTATTTTATTTTTTAAAAAAATTACACCTTGCAAAATAATAATAATAATAATAATAATGAATAGCTGATGTTGCTCATACCACCCTAGATTATTAGAAGGGAAAGAATTGTAAATTGCAGCTTATGCTCTTGATTTGATTGTTGCTTTCTTCTCTGCTGAGACAATGAAAAATGAACGAATGCTAGTTTGATTTTAGGTGACAGTTCACTTTCAAATTCCCAACTACTGGAATTGGGCAGGGGTGTGTGTTAATCACTGAGGGGTTGAGGGAAAGGAACATTTATTTAGGATTTGTTGCTTACAAGGAAGTATTTTTAAAGTTGTAAAAGCATTTTTGACTTTAGGCTGTGATCCACAGCCACTTACTCCAGAGTAGCCCCATTGAACTAAGTTGTTTGTGGAGCATGGCTATGGACTTCAGATATAAGATCTTGGATTTTATACTGAAATTTTAGAGCAAATTTCAATGGAAAGTGTCCCATTAAAGAACATGGCCTTCAACGGGGCTACTCCAGAGCAACTGGTTTGTGGATCACAGCCATACACTTTAGATATTAAATCTTGAATTTTATACTGACATTTTAGAGCAGATATCAATAGAAAATGTCCCATTAAAATTTGGTCACTACAATCTGTACATGCATAGATGGGAGATGGGGTCGCCACGTTTGTTCCAATCACAGGAGACGGAGACAAAATAGTTCAGGTGGAATTTTTTATTGGACCAACTGTAGTTACAATAAAAGATATCACCTTAACTACTTTGGCCGTTGCACAAGCTTGCCTGCATGAGAGCCGCACTTCCTCTCACGCAGGGAACATGGAACATGATGGGACCTGGGGGAAAACAACAGGGAATGGTTCCCACGTTGTGACTTGTTGGGTGCTTCTCCCAAGCCACCATGATTGGCCACTGTCAGAGACAGGATGCTGGGCTAGCTGGACCATTGGTCTGACCCAGTATGGCACTTCTTATGTTCTTATGTTCCTCGTTTCCCATGAGACGGGAGTTGCACTAGATTTGAATAACGTACACTTCCGCGGCACCGAGACAGCAAGTGGGAAAGCAGTCTTATGCATAGACAGACGGACAATTAGACAGATAAGACAATAGATTTGGGTAGGTAGGTTGCATAATTTTATATTAATTAATTAATTTATTATTATTATTATTATCATTGCTGTTGTTGTTATTGTTATTAAAATTTATATGCCGCCCCCTCCTGCTACAAGCATCTTGGGGCGACTAACAACATTTTAAAAACACATAACTAAAGTATAATTAAACTAAAGTACAATTAAAACAAGCTAAAACCCCCAGATTAAAATAACCCATACCCAAACCCTCCCTAACCCAACCCAGCCCCCCGACCACTACCTGTCTCTCCCACTCCTACCCACTCCCTTCCCTGAAGGCCTGGACGAACAGCCAGGACTTACAGACCCTGTGGAAGGCCAGCAGACTCAGGGCCAGTTGAGCTTCCTCCGGGAGGGAGTTCCACATCCATGGTGTGATCACTGAGAATGCCCTCTCCATTGTGGCCCCCCGGCTAACCTCCAAGAAGGCACCCCCGGCGGACCTCAAAAATTACTCCAGGACCCGAGGAGTGAGGCGGTCTCTTAGATAGAAGGGGCCCAAGCTGCATACGGCTTTAAAGGTTCAAGCCAGCACCTTGAATCAGGCTCGGAATGATATAGGCAACCAATGCAGAGCTCGGAGCACTGGTGCTATGTGCTCCCTCCGGCCCATCCCTGTCAGAAGACAGGCCGCCGCATTCTGCACCAGCTGCAGCTTCTGAACCGTCACCAGGGGCAGCCCCATGTAGAGCGCGTTGCAGTAATTCAGCTTCGAGATGAAGCTGGATAGTAAACTGTTTCATAAGAAACAGTTGTTACCATCCACAAAATGCTGCTGTTAGGAATTTGAAACCTGAAACAAATGCCATTTCTTGGGGGTGTTTTTTATTTTAAAGAAAGAGGCTACATCAATTCTTGTTTTATCTCCTTTGGCCTCAGCAGACTGGCACCTGTGGTAATTTCCCCCCACAAATTTATCACAATATGCGCACCCTCAATTCTACAAACTTCTTTCTTAGAAATAAAATACTCTCACTGTCTCCAGTACAGCAAGAAAGACTGAGAAAACACAAACACCAAGAAGAAAATTAAACAAGTACTTGCTTAAAATAAAACAAACCTGCTGGAAACTGCTAGGGTTGCCACCTGTGGTGGTTTTTTACCTGACACTCCCATAGGCCAAAATGGAAGTGTCAGGTAAAGAACGACCGAAGGCAGCAACCCTAAAACCTGCTGTAAGGAATCCATGAGTGAGCTACTGAGATGAGGGTGCACAGCAAGGTCACATTCAATTTATTTTAACTAAAGCCTTGATCCACTGATGCAAAAAGGGAGACACCCTTACACTGTAGTGTGACTGAATTAAGCTTCAGCTGAATTCTGCATGAATAACATCCTGGGGAACCATACAGAACTGGGCCATGAGCCACAAATCACTTATTCCAGAACAAGCCATTTGGGAATCATGGTCCTAGATTGCAAAGCAGACTGAAGATGCACACCATCTGCTTTCCCAGGTATCAACCTAAGGCGGTCTACCAGAAATAAAATGATGGGACATGGGCAACAAAATTATTACACACACACATGCACAGTCCCACAGCCAGCCTCACAGTAACATACATACACACAACCCCATAGCCCCACAGCCCCCCCACCACATGGGTACTACGTGTACACACACACACAAAACACCACAGCCCCCCCAAACACACACACACACACAGAGTAAGACCCACAGCTAGCCCCAACCCTCCCAGACCACAGCTTCACACACTCATGCACACCGAGCCCCACAACCAACCTCACCCCCACATGCTGCCTTACCCCTGCACACAGCTACACACTTAACTCCAACTAAACTCAATTACAAACTCATCTCCAACTGGAGTTTGATCCAAAGACCACTGAAACCAAGTCCCGTTCACCATGAAATGGTGGCGGATGGGGATTTGTAGCTCCCACCCCTCCATGAAAGGAAGAACGCCGCTGTGGGGATAGCCTGTTAGAAGGCTGCCCCACGTGATGTTGTGGGGGGTTGCCAGGCAACCCTCCCCTGGTGGTGCGAAAAAGCGTGTCACGCAGGCAGGGGGGTCAGCCCCTTGTAGGAGGAGCTGACTTCCTGTGAGCTGCAGGGTGCAGCATTCGGGGCTTGGTCACAGAAGGATCAGCCCCACCCACCTCCCCTCATCCACTGCGGGATCTTTTTCCAGTTGCCGGTAGGGGACTAAGGAGGAATTTTGGCGATCAGCCTTTTGAAAGGTTCGTGTTTTTTGCCTCCTTCACAGTGGAGAGTAGGTTAAAATAGGGCACTGTTTTGGCATAATTTGTCACAAATGGAATTGTTGTTTCAATCACAGGGCAATTGGAAATAATTATACTGTTGATATGGAAATGATAAATAGGGTGATTTATTTAAAAGTTCTGATTCGGTTTAATGAAGATTGGAAGAAATTATCTGATTTCAGATGAAATTTCATCAGAACCCAAGACTTTTGGTTTATATAAATCAGCTTTTTCCCCAAAACAAAGAGAGTTCTAGGCTGGAAATTTTCAGCCAGATCTAATGTACCATCTCTTGCAAGGAAGAAGGGACTCTTTATTTCAATGCTGAGGATTAAAAAAAAAACCAAACCGAACTATTTTTCCACTTTCCTCCCTGCTTGTTGAAAGGAGGAGGGTCTAAGTTGTGGGACTAGGTCTGTGCAGCAACCTCCTGATACTAGGTGCAAGATGCAGTAGTCCCTGTCTGCGACTGTAAACAGGGACATAACCGGGAGAGGCACCCTGATTCCACCCCCTTGGTTATGCCTCACTGCCCAGGAGCACATGTTCCCTGCTTCCTGCTCCTCTATCCCAGGCATGGTTTATATCCCAGAGGGGGTGGTGTGTGCCATGAGGGAAGGGGCTGAGAATGTGAGGCATGAGCCAGAGCCATGTCATTGGGTGGCTGCCCCACCTCGCCACCTCCCACTCCCCATCCTTTCTCCTGTTGTGCACACTAACCCCTCCAGCATGTAAAACGCACCAAGAAGGGGTGGGGTTGGGGAGAGACAAGAAATGTGTGTGGGAGGAATAGCTACTGCTGGGGGTGGGTGGGGGGGTCATAGAGACTGAAATTAAAGGGGGCACTGTCCCCTATGCAAACATCTGAATATCCGATTCCCAACTGCTTGGGGAGTGGAAAAAGCCTTTGCCATTTTCCTTGGCTGCTGGGCAGATTCAAATGCTGGTAGCAGGGCAGCTCTGGCATGAGGAAAGGGGGTTGGGAAAGTCAGAGGGTGAGTCTGTCTCTCCTCAATTAGAACATGTTACTCCACTGCTAGATACTGCCCAGCCCCTCCTGTGGATTCTGATTCCAGTACAGCAATAATAGGAGACAGGCTAGGTCAGTGTGAGAGCTTTCCTACAGGAAGGAAGCTTGTTAGATCACCAATGACATGCTTGCAGCTGTGGCACTGGGCATCTCTTTGGAAGCTGGACACTGGTGACTAGGGTTTCATCTGCTTTTAGAAAAGCTTTTAGAAAATGCAGCTTGTGCATTGTTTTGAAACCGCATTGGTAAAACCCCGATATCGAGGTTTTACCAATGCGGTTTCAAAACAATGCATGAGCCACAGTTTGCAGTGGCAGCAGCATGTCTAAACACCATCCACACGACTTTTATAAAAGCAGATCATTTGAATCCTCATGCACAACAGCATGTTGAAAACACGGTCAGAGACTCCTGTTTTCGTCTATGAGAGTCTCGGGGCAAAGCCACAAGAGGCATCATCCCTACTGGTGACTTGTCAACGTTTGTTATTAGCCTAGTGCCCATTGTTATGGACCCAGCTTTCTGGAGTTCAGACTCTACTCCCTCCTTCAATGTGCCAGGGAAGTGTCTAACTTTCAGTGGAAGTGACATAGTGCAATCACCTGGGGTGGCAGGCGAGGCCCCTGTCTCTTTAATTCAGCAGCAGCTTGTGAATGTAATTGGCTCTGGTAAGGTTAAGCAAAGGAGAGAAGCCCCAGCACTGGGAAAGGCCTCTGATGAATGCAGGCTGAAGGCAAGCAAGGAGCCCTGCTGGTCTAGCACCCTCTGTAGCCCTGCCAATTTCAGAACATCCCCTGCTGAACTTCGCATTCATATCCTATTAGAGCTCATGAATAGCACTTGGAAAGGACTAATTAGAGGAGGGTAGGGGTGTGCATGTCATTTTCGTTATTACAATAATAACAAAAATTGTCGTTTTAGTTTTCGTTATTGCAATAACGAAAACGACAACTGAGAATAACGACAACCGAGAATGACAAAAACAACAATGTCATTATTGTTGTCATTATTAGTGCTGTGGCAGTTGGGTTTTGGAAGGAAAATGTGGAGTGGGGAGGAGGGAGCAGACTTCCCTCCTCCCCTAAACAAGATTGAACTCTTGAACTGTGCCTGTGTTGGGAAGGGTGAGCAGCTCAGCAGTGTCTGATGGATGTATCGCTGGCCAATCAGCAGCACAAGCAGACCCCAGCAGTCTCATGGCACTCTGTGATTGCTCAATGCCTGCTGCCTCCCACAACCAATCGGGGGCTCCGGGGGCGGGCACTGCAACCCTTTATAATGGAAGGGCCAGGTGTTTTCTCTCCATTCTGTGAGAGCTCTGTTTATCAGGTTGTGTTTACAGAACTGTGGTGCTTGCACACAAAAAATTCTCCCTAGCCCTCATTTTATTACCAATACCTTTCCTTCCTCATACCCTACATTTTACCTTCTCCCTTTCCCTGCCCTTCTCCCCCCTGTACATTATATATAGATATGTAGTATAGATTATATATATATATATATATATATATATATATATATATATATATATATATATAATAGACATATAGATTAGATTAGAATAGTTATATAGATAATTGATTAAATAGATAGTTTTCCTTTTCCCTTCCTGTCTCCCTTAGATTTAGATAGATATTAGTTGCACATGGGAATCAATACCGATAATGATACCAATACTAAAAATAAAATCTTAATTTGAAGCGGTACCGATACCAATACCAATAATGATACCAACAATGACAATGACATTGTCATTAATAACAATAACAAAAATGACATTTTTGAATAATGAAAACGACATGGAGGCCTGGTGCACACCCCTAGAGGAGGGGTCTCTGAGCGATGCTACCAGGCAAGCAGCATTGAGTGAATTGCAAGTGCTGGGCCAAGAGAGGGGCTGCACTACTGATGCATAAACCCCAGCATTGCTGCAGCACCTTTCCTTTGAGGAGCTCACAGACCCAACAAACAAGAGCACAACACCAGCTCAAAATGGGGACCCTCCTCTTCCAGTTCCCCCAAAAGCCACACACCTGCTGAATAGTATAAAAATACAGAAGGTGGAAAGAGAAAGGCAATGCTTCTCCCGGAGTTTGGGTGCAGGAGAACACCCCCTCCTTAATTCTGGCCCCCATGCAAGAGGGGAATGGTCACCTCCATCCCCTCCATTTTTCCATGACGAGTTGGGGGACAGAACTGTCCCCTCTTTGGACATATATTACTTTTCTGAAAATTCTGGTCAAACGGTGCCTCTTCATAGCTGGGCTCACTCAGAGTAACAGAGGGAAGGATCTGGCCCTCCTGCTCTGAGCTCTTCCCCTCCATGCAGGTAATTTTCAGAGACAAAAATGCAGTTGGTTTCTACAGAGCTCCCAAGAAAACAAGAGCAACTCTGCCGGGGAAGGAGAATGTCGGGTTTTTTTAGCTGAGGTTTTTGGTAAACCGAGCCCCAGAGAATTTCCTGTGACGAGATGTGCTGAAATGCAAAGCGGGATAGATTTGCTGAAAGCAGCAACTAAGCAGACACTGGGAATGGGGGGCCTCAACTCCACCTCACAGAGAGAAGGAGCCAGTACTGGAAGCGTCTCTGTCTGCACATGGGCCCAGATCCAGTCCTGCACCAGGACAGGGCCGGCTCCTGGAAAAGAGCAAGCAGCCTGGGCTGCTGGGAGCCAGACTAGGACAGACCACAGCTCCCCCTGCCCGCCCCCCGCTTCAGCAGCCTCAGTGGGATTTCAGAGTGGGGTGGGCAGGAGAGTTTATCAAAGGCCATTAGTCAAGGGGATCAGAGTCTACAAGCTGCTGCCATGGAAAGTTAGGCTGCTTTTAGACGAGCGGCGCACGATTGCGCATTGCGATTGCGCATAATTTGAAATGTCCGCATGTTGTAATTACACGAGATGGAAGTGGGGTATTATTATGCGCATATTATGTCGGTTGCACATTTTTAAAGTCCGCGAATTAAATAGCTCACAATCGAGGTATTTAATTCGTGGACTTTAAAAATGCGCAACCGCCATAATATGCGCATAATACACCACTTCCGTCTCGTGTAATTACAACATGCGGACGTTTCAAATTATGCGCAATCGCGATGTGCAATCGGGTGCCGCTCGTCTAAAAGCGGCCTTAGTTACAGGAGACAAAAATTAAGCAGGGGACTGTCCCCCATGCCCCAGACTGGGGGAGGGGGAGATATGCCCCTTGTTGCCATACCCAGTATGGAAGCAAGTCATCAAGGTGCTGCCTCAGCTCAAATAGTATTTTTCACTGCTCCATTGGCTTCCAGTGAATATGGGCTGGGTGAATATCATCTTCCCCCAGTGTCTGCCCCTTTATTGGAGCACAGAGCTCTGTTTAGTCATTCCCTTGTTTCTCTTTCAATATTCTTCAGCCCTGGCCAATCTCACAGACCAGGAAACAGAGATAGGCTTTATTCTGCTCCTGAATGTGGCCCAATGTGATTCCTCCCAACCTATTTCCCCAATGCAGGTTTGACTTTCCTAATTTAATGATCCTTCAGCACACTCTGCCTTACACAAGTTGTGCTTGGTTTCTCTTCCCTCGGCACAGAGCAAAGGACTGAGAATCCCTGTTCTGAGTTAGCCTCCTGCGTATTTCTTGGCCTCCTTACTGAACAGTAGCAGGACTGTACTCTGCGCTGACAGAGCCTACCAGCCAGGCAAGTGAAAGACCGAGGACAGAATCAGATTATACGCTGTTCCTGCTATCAAAATACAGCTGGGCCAGCTAAATGGGATATTCACCAGCCCAGCGTCGTGCCCAAAAATTAAATAAGGGGCCTTCAGCCCAGCTGTGTACAGAAACATAGCTCAGTCAGACAAGTTAAAAGGTTGGTTGACAAAGCAGTACAGGAGATTGAGTTTAATCTGTCAGTGCCTTTATAGTACATAGAAACACAGAGGGCATTGCAGTACAGACACAGTGGCACCAGTGGCCACTATCCTAGCCAGCTGGGGTCTCACTGGCAAGCTGACAGGAGTTGCAAGGAGACCCCAAATTCACTCTGAATAGAGGAAACTGGAGCCCCTTTAATAGGAGGTGCGGGCTGTGCAGACTACAGTTCCCAACAGACATTGCTCCAGTGTGATCCACAGTGCATGCTGGGGAGCTCTCATGTTTAGAAAGGGTCTCTGCAATAACGATAAATATGACTGCAGCATGATTTATAAAATCATGCACCACATCCCTCCAGGCCTCCCCAGTGTGGGAGATATAGCACTGAGTCTCAACTTTATGCTTCTTCCTGTGGGTCTGGAGAGATCAGGGTTCCAGCTCCATACACAGGTTTACCAATCACATGGGATGACTCACCATGTTAGCAGGAGCTCTACACCCAAACCTCTGCTGGCTACTGCAGCAAAAAACTGGTGTGTGCAATAAGCACAGCAGCTTTGTCACCTAGTGTGGTACATATATATTGAATAACTAAGGCTGTTTTTAGACAATCACACTGAAAAGTCCTTAAAGTATCATAACAAAAATGTTTCAGATCGTTACTAAAAGGGTCTGTTAATTGTATGTGTAAACAGATCTTCAAAAACAGCCTAAAGCATTAGGCTTTAGTAAAGCCAGGAGCTCAGCCCATTTAAAATATTTACATGACCAAAGCAATTGCTGTGAAACGTTTCCAAATTGACACGCTTCTGTAAAGCGTTTAAAAAACAACAATAAACAAGGAAGTGGTTTTTAAAAAAACGTTTTAAGTGTTTATATGATCACATTTAAAAACACCCTAGATCAGAATAAGATGTTTTAAATGATTGTCTGAAAGCAGCCTAAGGCCGGGACATTGGCAGGAATGTTGGGGGTTTCTCATGGAAATCATGGATTTGTGCGAGTTACTAACAAGGTTGTAATTACTTTGAGCAGATTGTCAATCCCCATAAAAGCACCAACAGCAAGAGATAATTCTCTTCTTACAAAGACATCCTGCAAGAAGACAGATGTGGAATCAAGGCGGATACTCTCATAACATACAGTGTGCATTCTCGAAAGTGTGAGAACGCTCTGTGTGTCTACGGCTGTTTTCACACCTTACAAATGGGCTATCATAATAACTGGAGATAATACCGGATATTATAATTCCGTAATTTTTTGTAATGTGTGAATTCGCTATTCCCCTTTTATGCTGCAAGATCTCGGGTCATTGTAAGAGCTACCAAATGTGGCTTTTACAGTGACCCAAGATCTCGCAGCATAAAAGGGGAATAGTGCATTCACACATTACAAAACTCCAGCAATTATAATACCTGGTATTATCTCAAGCAATTATAATACCCCATTTTGTAAGGTGTGAAAGCAGCCTACAACTGCCATGCAGTATGTGTGCAGCAATTTGAAGCTATAATTGCCTTCCTGGTCCTGAACACAGGCATCAAATACCACAGTCAGCTGGTTCTGCACTAAAATGTGCCCTGTGGAGGGACAGCCTTGTTTCCATGCCTGTAGACTCTTTGTGTCCAAACCCTTGTTTGATTAATTGCTTCTTAGCAGAGGCCAGAGGGGGTTAGCCCTGCTTGGCTACAGGCTGGGCAGATGCTTTTATTGCTTGTGCTCATTTGAAGGATGCTGTCCAAAAACTACATGACAGTATTTGGTGACTTATAGCTCTTCAGCTGGTGGAAATCACTGCAGCTCTGCTGGTTTGCACAGAATGCTGATTTGGACCATATGGCTTAATCCAGACCAATATCCCCCACACCCTGCCAAGAAGTTTCAATCAGATCTTCAAAATTTGAGGACCTCCCTGAAAAATCATGATCCTCTAATTAACCCTGCAGGATTTAACATTTATGTTATTGTTTTATCATTTCTATTATATTATTATCCACACTATTGTTAAATCGCTGGTATAAAGGATACAATAAGAGATTAACATTATGTACAATGAGTTTTTCAAATGCCTTTAAAGAGGAGATGATTGGGAATGCCAGCCCCTGATTCTCCTCTTATGGAAAGGAAGCTAAGAGAAGCCAGTATTTTCTGCTAAGAATGTGCATCATTCAGGAGATGGTAATGGTTTCTGAACAGACCCTGTGTTACCTGTATCTGCCCAAGCAGTAGCGACAGAGAGACAGTTACTGACCATTAGGGGCAATGCCTTTAAATAGATACCATTGCCAACATTTTAGCTCGTCTTTAAACCTCAGGATCTAGTGATGGATTTGAGCCTTGGGCTAATCCGGACAGAGACAAGCTCTCAAGAGAAGCAGAAGAAAAATGAGCATTGCTGCTGACAACAAAGAAGTGACATGACCGTGCATTCGTGACACCTTACCTTATCCCCTGGCTGTGGTCTCATAAGAGAGACTTGATCATAGCCTCGACGAACCAGCGCCCACAGTGCATCTAGCTTGCCCTGAAATCACAAACACACACTATGAACAAAATGCCCGAGATAACAGGAAATTAAACTATAGATGACTGGCTCGAATGTTACTGCATGGTAAACCATCTGCACTGACACTGGCTAGTCTGCAGTCCTGGCTGGGATCCATTATCCACACCATGCCCATCACTGTAGTGCACCAGTCAGAGCAGACAATGGGGCAGAGTCAGCTTGTAGCTGCTCCTTATTCACACAATCACTTATAATAGGCCACATTCACAAAAATAGGCTGACCCTGTCTCAACTGGGGACTCCCTCTGGTGATAAAAATCCACTTTACAAGTGTTTATACTTTATAGAGTAATTACCTATCTGGGAGTTAATGAATGTGTAAACAGTTAGGTGTTAAGTGCTTTAACATGCTTTAATTAAAACATACTTTCTCTGTTCACACATTACTTTGTCCTATAAGTAAGCTACTCTATGTACTGATGTGTAAATGAGCCGATAATACGACCTTTGGGAGGAGGACATTCACACAAATATCTGTGGCTAACTGGCCCAGATAGGAGCAAAAGGGTGGGGAGTGAGTTGCTGGCCCAGAGGGAGACAAGCGTCCATATAATCCTGAACTATGAGACCACCAGGGAACTCGCCTCACAAAGTGCTATCACAAGTATAATGATCAAGGGTGAAAACAGATGCACAGTTGGCACACTGGTTACCCAACCCGGTGGGGGTGGAGGGGTCATCCCTGGTTGGGTCAGGTCAGGTCAGAGCACTGAACGGACATGTGCCTGACCAGGCTGGCCAGTCCTCCCCCAATGGGGGAAGTGAACAAACGCATGGGTGGACAGCCCCGCCACCAGTGCCCCACCCCCACCATGACAGGCAGCCATGGCGGCTGCTGCTGGCCATAGCCACGGTAGCAGAAACAGATGTGTGGGCCCACTATGGCCCACATTGGCCTGCCTGAGCAGCCCTTGGCCCAGATTGTGCAACCAGGATCTTCCAGGGGGACCACATCCAGGCCAGCCACCTACCCAGGCTGGGGCAGCACCAGGTCCACATCTGCTGGCCCAGAAATTCATGTGACGGTGAGTCCCCAGCCCAAGCAGGCCATAGCGGCCTGCGTTGCGTCTGTTTTCACCCCAGCAGAATCAGGCCTGAAGCCACTGGGCAAGGTCCCAAGGGATGGAGGCTCCAGAGAACAGGGTGCCAGAGCCAGGCCAAGGAGTTATGTCTGTCCACTAGCATACATCCCTATTTAGGAAAGAAAATCTCTTTGGTTGCTGAATCCCATTGTCCCTCCTGCAGGGGGTCAAAGTCCCTTTTTCAGATGAGAGAAATAAGACCACCAGAATTCAAGCCTCAGGCACCTTTTTCCTGTTGCCTCCCAGAGAAAGCACTTGAGAGGACAATGAGGAAATGATAGGATGACAACAACAACAAAAACTAAGTGGAATGATAAGCAAAAGAGATTCCGTTGTCCTGCTTTATACACTTTGAATATTAGGAGGCATGTGTGGGCAAGTAAATTTGTAAGGGTGGAGCTTATTGGCCAAGGGGGTGGGGCTTGTCCCACTTTGGCTGTTCAAAATGTTGGGAGGTATGCACTAGACTGCATATAAAGCACAGTGGGTGGGGGAAGGCACCAAATAAATCAAAGGCCGTTTTTAGACGAGCGCGGCGGCGCCCGCGCTTGTTTTCAAAGGAGCCGGCAGCCCGTTCCACACGTGACGCTGCCGCCGAATACGCGCATGTGCGGGCGATGCGCTTCCATTTCCGGCTGCATATGACCAGCCTCGATCGCCGACCTGGTCAGTTCGTGCCTGGAAATGGATGCGCATCGCCTGCGCATGCGTCTATTCGGCGGCAGCGTCACGTGTGGAACGGGCTGCTGGCTTTTTTGAGAAACAAGCGCGGGTGCCACCGCGCTCGTCTGAAAATGGCCTAAGGTTACCATCCCCCCCATTTAAAAGAGGACGCTTATGAAAAATACATGTTGCAGGGCTACACCGGAACCAATTCAACCCTGCACCGGAACCAATGCAGCTCTGCACCATGTATTTTTCACAAGCGTTCTCTTTTCAAGGGGAGAAATTGGTAACCCTAAATAAATCCATCTGGTCTGTGTGAGTGATGCAACGGGATCCTGAGACAGCAAAGGCTTGTGAAAGAGGCCTCATCACTCTAGCATTTCCCTACCTCACAGAGCTTGCTCTCAGGACAGCATTTTGGGGGCTATGCACCTGCGGGTGCCACCTTCTGCAATTTGACCCTGACACTCCCATTTTGGCCTATGGGAGTCTCAGGGTCAAATTGCAAAAGGTGGCAACCCTAAACATACCTTAACCTCCTCTGAGTTCTCATGGGCAGGAGGCTAAAGCAAGGAGAAAGGGGGGATACTTATTTTTCCAAACATGTGGAGTTAAAATGGGGGGAAATTTCCTACACCAAGGGGCATGCTCATCTGTAATGGAGGGAGGTAATTACCTCCTAATCCCACACTGCTGTCTTATGAAACCTCATTGCTTCCTCCTTTTGTGTTTTCCACACAGCCTGCTTCTTGTTATTCTAACTCCCTTTTGGCAGTTCCCTGCAAGTTTCCAAACAGAGAGATCGGGGAAAGAGCTATTCCCCTACTCGTGGGAATAGAGGTGGAGGGAAATAGTTACTGAAGAGAAATCAGTATTGCTCATGGAAACAAGCCCAGAGAGATGCTGTGACTTGACCAGTCTGTGACAAAGCCTGAAAAAAGAACTATAATTTGCCCACAAAATCCTCCATCACATTGTGTCTGCACTCTGAGCCTCCGAGGCTGGAACTTCCATGAGGACAGAAGGAAATGACAAAGGTTCAGGGACATTAGTCAGTTTGCTGCATAGGCTCTCTAGCCCCACTGTCCCACAAGAGCCCCAGGGGCCTGAAAACCTCTCATAGCATTATGAGCACGTCTTGGATCTAGAACACACACACATTACTTTTATTGGGGTGTATGTTACCTTTATTGGGCTGTACCACTTCCGCTGAGAAGATGGCTTCCTCATGTGGGGTTTCTTTGGCTTGGGCTCCCATGGCTCATATTCCTGTTCTGGTAACTTGATGACGGCGTTTTTGGGCTTCTCTAATTTTGCACCTTCCTCTGTGGAGCCTTTGTCGCCCCATCTCACCTGGGTAGAACAAGACAAGACTAAGGGCCCGTTCCACACCAAGACACTCCATTGATATCCATTTTGCTTTTCTGTAGGATATGCAGCCATTTTGCATGTTTATGGGTTTATTTAGTCACATTTTTATGTCGCCCCCTCCTGTCTATGCATCTCAGGGCAGCTAACATGATAAAAAACACAAGCAACATCATAAAAATATAAAACGTTAAAATAGCCCAAACAAGAAAAAACCCAACCCTAACCCAACCCACCCATCATCCGTTTCACTCAGCAAAGGCCCGTCGGAACAGTCAGGTCTTACACTGTCTACGAAAAGAAGGGAGGTCTAAGACCAGGCAGACCTCCAACAGGAGGGAGTTCCACAGCTGCGATGCAGCCACCAAGAACACTCTCCTCATGGTTGACACCCGAGAAACCTGGGGGACCTCGAGAACGCCCCCAGCCAACCGCAGAGGCTGATTATCCTGCAGATAAGCTGGGCCCAGGCCATTCAGGGCTTTAAACATCAAACCAACACCTTGAATTCGGCCTGGAAGACTATAGGCAGCCTATAGTCCAGTGCAGAGAGCGGAGCACTGGAGTAATGTGCTCGCAATGACTTGTCCCCTAAAGAGATGTGCTGCCGCATTCTGCACCAGCTGCAGTCCCTGGACTGTCACCAGGGGTAGCCCCACATATAGTGTGTTACAGTAGTCTAGTCTCGAGGTAATAAAAGCATGGATGATTGTGGCGAAGTCTGAGTCTGAGACATACGGCTTAAGCCGTCGTACCAGATGTAATTGGCGAAATGCACCCTTCGCCACAGCCACCACCTGGACATCCAGGTGAAACCCCCTAGGAGCACACCCAGACTACGAACCTGAGATACCAGGGGAGGACGGACCTCATCAATGGAGTGAGGAGGATCACTCCCCCGGCTTTCCCCACAACCATCACCCCCGTCTTGTCGGGATTCAACTTCAGGCAGCTCGTCCTCATCCAGTCCCCCACAGCTGACAGACACTGGGTAAGCACTGAGACTGCTGGGTCTGCGTCCGATGAAAAAGAGAGATACAGTTGGGTGTCATCGGCATATTGATGACCCCTTACACCAGACCCTCCGACAACTTCCCCCAAAAGCTGCATATACACGTTGAACAAGAGAGGGAATAATATGGAACCTTGCGGGACTTCACACATGAGGCCCCGGGGAGAAGATGAGCAATCACCCAGCATCACTGTTGAGTTCTCCCAGCCAGGAAGGAATGGCACCATTCAAGGACAGTCCCACCCACTCCGGCTTGGTCCCGTAACCGAGTCACCAACCACTCATGATCAACGGTATCAAATGCAGCCGAGAGATCTAATAAGATCAACAGAGTCGAATGACCCTGGTCAGGCTCTCGGGAGAGGTCATCACCCAAGGCCACAAGCACAGTTTCGATGCCATAACCGGATGAAAGCCAGACTGCGAGGGATCTAGGAAACTGATTCGATCCAGATGCTCCTGAAGCTGATGAGCCACCACCCTCTCAATAACCTTCCCTAAAAAGGGAAGGTTAGAGACCGGCCGATAGCTGGCCAGAGTGTCAACATCCAATGATGGTTTTTTGTGCAGAGGTCGCACCACTGCATCCTTAAGGCAATCCAGAACTCTGCCCTCCCTAAGGGACGCGTTGACTATCCTGGCCAGCAATGGCCCCAATGTCTCCTGGCTGACCTTGACCAGCCAGGACAGGCATGGGTCCAGTTCACAATAAGTGACTTGAACAGCCCGCAGAACATCCTCCGCATCAGAGGGTGACACGCATGGAAATTGATCCCATAAAACAGGACAAGACGGTGCTTCAACTGTCTCTGGTTCACCCACTGTCAAAAGTGCAGCATCAAAACCATGGTGGATTTATGTCCCATCACCATAGAGAGGAAACACTACAAAATATGCCATGTAAGAACTGTTGGGCAATGGAATAAGGTGCCCAAGGAGATTATGGAATCTCTCTCTGTAGCAGGGAGGGTTAGCACCAGCCTGAAACATGTGAGTACACCTGTTAGCAGAGGTCTGTGCCCCAGTAAAAGCTAAGGAAAGGTGCACGTGAACTCGGATAGAGGACAGCACCTAAGCTAGGCACAGGTGCAAGCCTCCAGAGGCTGGGTGAGTAAGACCAGATGGGCTTGGCATGGTCAAGCCAGCACTGGAGACTATACAAGAGAGGAGAGCTCTCAGGAAGGGTAACTATCCAGACAGGGCACTGCCTCTCTAGCTGGCTACAGGAGAGATTGTGTCTGGCCAGGGGTAAATGGGTAGAGCATGGCAGGGAGGAACTGTGCCTAGCTAGAGGGGCCTATGTCAAGAGACTCCTGGAGCAATAGATGACTATTGCCACAGGGGTTGCAGGAAGTTAATGTTAAGGGGGCAGGGGTTGTCCCCAGTACCCCACTTCGGGAGGGGGAGGCACGACCCTCTGATCGTTGCTTGCTGGGCAGCTATTGCAGCTCAGTAAAGTAGACTCAAACATGGCTCCCCAGGAAGAGATGGATTTGCCCCATTGATGAATGTATTGTATATTCAATAGGGTCTGAGTGGACACAAGATCGGAGTCTGTTTGTGGGGGCTCCCATGGACCTCAGTGGGAGGAGCTCCATGCCCCAAGGGCAGGATCTGGCCTATGGTTCTGAAGAGGTTCCAGGAGGCCCTGGGGACCCTAGACCCTGACGGCCACACTGTCGATGAGCTGGTCCAGTTCTGGAACACCTTGATGGAGCTGGCTATCAACAGGGTGGCTCCGAAAGGTCCCCTGCCTCCGCTTCGTCACCGCAGGGCCCCGTGGTTTACCACGGGGCTGTGGGGTATGAAGCAGGTAGGTAGGAGACTAGAGCGACGCTGGCGTCGGACTCGCTCTGAATCTTGACCGTCTTCTCCATAGGGCCCATTTGAGGTCCTATGTTGAGGCTGTGAGGACAGCAAAGAAGGAATTCTTTGCTGCCCTCATAGCATCTGCGAAGTCATGCCCAGAGGAAGTATTTCGGGTGGTTCGGGGGCTGGTTAGTCCAGCCTCCCTCCGCCTGGATGGGGACTTGTCCCAGGCCCGCTGTGAGCAATTTGTCACCTACTTCGCAGACAAGATTGCTCAGATCCAGAGTGACTTCGACACCGGATTGAAGGCAGTAAATGAGGAGCATGAGGTTGCGGAGGCCTCATCTGGTTCAACTTCTTGGGTTGAGTTTCAGGAAGTGACGCCAGCCAATTCAGCGGATGCCCTGGGGTCTGTTAGGGCCACCAGTTGTCAACTCAATCTGTGCCCGTCCTGGTTGGTGAAAGCCTCCAGGGAGACACTAGGGATGGTGCTGGCGAGGGTTATCAATGCGTCCCTTCAGCAGGGTAGATTGGCACCCAGCCTTAAGCAGGCTGTGGTGCGTCCCCTGCTGAAGAAGCCATCTTTAGACATGGATGAGCTCGACAGCTACCGCCCTGTCTCTAACCTTCCCTTTTTAGGGAAGGTTATTGAA
>QEPC01007671.1:325792-342245 GCA_003113815.1 Sphenodon punctatus | reverse complement strand
CCCATACATCTCCAGACCCGACCTGGCCACTCTCATCCATGCCTTCGTTACCTCGAGGCTTGACTACTGCAATGCGCTCTACGTGGGGCTTCCCTTGATATTGGTTCAGAGGCTGCAGCTGGTGCAGAATGCGGCGACCTGTCTCCTTACGGGGACGGGTCACCGTGAGCACATTACACCAGTGCTCCGTTCTCTGCATTGGCTGCCTATAGCGTACCGAGCCAAGTTCAAGGTGCTAGTATTGGTATACAAAGCCCTATACGGTCTCGGCTCCTCTTATCTCGGGGACCGCCTCACCTTCCGTGACTCAGGACGGACCCTCCGATCCACTGGGGGCACCTATCTGGAGGTCCCCCGTGTAAGGCAGGGGGCCAGCATGGAGAGGGCATTCTCGGTGGTTGGGCCATGGTTGTGGAACTCCCTTCCGAAGGAAGACCGCCTGGCCCCGGGTCTGCTCGCCTTTCGGCGGGCATGCAAGACTTGGCTGTTTGCCCAGGCCTTTGGAGGGAAGGGAGGGGTAAATGGGGGAGATTGGTGGGGTGGGGAATTTGGGTAATTAGAGGGCAGGATTAGGGTTGGGGGTTTTAAAATTATTTTAAAAGTGATGTTGATTTTAGTGTATTTTATTGTTTTATTGTATTGTTACCCGCCCCGAGATGCAGTGGGCATGAGGGGGCGGCATAAAAATGCCACGAAATAAATAAATAAATAAATAAATAAATAAATGGTGCTGCTTAGCTCTTTGTGGGCAGCTCCAACCACTATTGTTTGGAACAATCCTGTCCATTCAATGAGACACAGTTTGGGCAACATCCCCAGCTGGCATGAACCGGCATTGCCCCAATGAAGCCACGAGAGCTAAGCTCATTTACACCAGTTAACAATCCAATTTAATAAAGTCCAAGTGGTTTTGTGCAGGTGAGGAGGGAAGCAGCTTTCCTAAGGAAGGGACAATGCTTAGTGCGAGGCAGGTGAGTTTTTGGCTATAGAAGGGGCCATATTTCCTGCCCAGATGCATGTATTATGAAATTTTGGAGCCTTTGGTCCTTCTTTCTCTCTGCTAGTTGGGTTGAAATTTGCCTGTGGGATCCAAAATTATTAAATGAGGGGGGCAATATTCAATTAAGTCAATGAGATTTTAAAGCAACAATAGGGAACATATCTCCCTTCCAGGTGCACTTATTATTACAATTTTTTGAGTCCCTACTGACCTTTGAGCCTTCTGTCTTTCTGCCAAATTTGGCTGAAATTGACCTGTAGGATTAAAAGTTATTAAGGGAACACACATACATGCAGAAGATGGTCGCATAAGCCTTGTTGGCACAGGCAAGCTGGCTGAAGTCTGTTGGATTCTGCTATTGAAACCAGTTTCCTGTCTCTCACCTACTAATAATTTCACATACAACTAAATGCAAGCCAAAAGGATGACTGCTGGGTATCAGCCTACTTGATTAGCAATTACAATCAAGTAGACATGTCCTCATTAAGAAACAGACTCTGTGTCTTCCTTACAACTTTTGGAAACCCATGTCCAGAGTGTCTTAATGGCTTGTAATTATATGTCCTAGTTTTATGGTAATGCCAGAACGAAAGCGCTCAGTACCTCCATCCTCTTGATTCCACCAACCCCTCTGCCTCCATAATAAGACGCATCCACGGTTGGCCACTTCTTCTTTGGCAATCCATCTTCATCATCTGACTCCTAGGGGAAAGAAGGGGAGAGAGTGCACACGTTGATTCCCCATTCAGACGGAATGGGGCCTGGTAAACACGAATACCTCTTCTAGCCCTAGCCCTTTGTATACTAGATTGATGTGCTGACAGCAAACAAAAGCTTCTTGTCTTTGCAGCTGCAATTTCTCCTAGGGAAGCCAACAAAGACGGCCTCTTCCCCATCCTCTCTTCAGGCTGCCTTGAGTTTCCAAATCACAATTGACTTGTAAGGGCATCAAAGCACAGTGGAAATGAATTGCACTTTATACCAGGCGTGCTGCTCCATTACCCAGAATACGTGGCCATCACTTAGCCAAATGAAATCATTTACTAACTGGGATTCAGCAACTCTATGTGCCTAGGAGGAGGGGAAAGCACAGCTTTACTTTGATGGTGGATGATTTTCATGTGGCAGCTATAATTGGCTGCTCTTTGCTGTTTGGTCTTTATACAGATGGGTTCAAGCTGCAAAATTTGGATCTGGAACCAGACAGAATGACACTGTACATTCAGGGTGCGGGAGAGGGCCCAGAACCCAGTTTTGAGGTTGGCCCACGGAGGAGAGGGTGTTTACAAGTTTTGAGCAGGCCCTGATAATTGAGGAGTTTAGATCAGGCTTGTAGTTTGTGCTCGGCTTCTCTCTTTACCGAATCTGGTGATAGACGTGTTGGTGAAAACATCAGTGTTGACATCCCTGCGGATAGATGCTGGATCCACAGCTGCTATAAACTGGCAGAGCACCACTGGCTCCTGTCTGCTTTACAACAGCTGGGAGGCATTTCATTGATTTCAGGAGAAACATATTGGTCCATATGATCTGATTACCCTTGAGTAGGGATGTGCAATTTGTTTCATTTTTATTAGTTACTAAAACGAATGGAGCCCCATCTGTCGTAACTAATGTTCCAAAAACAAACGAATAAGCAAATGACATACGTTGCTTTCATTTGTTTTGGTTTAAAAATATTTTTTTTAAAAACAACTGCACATGTGCAAATGGCAGCCAGACCATTCTGCGCATGCGTGGCCCTTTCCCAAAATTGTGCTGGCAGCGTTGCTGCCATTTGGAGGCTGGCTCCTTCCCTTGATCTCCTAAAGCCACTCCAATACGGCAGTAGTTGCACCCACTCATCCAGCTTCCAGGGAATTCAGATGCCAGCAGGGAGCCGAGTGGTGCAGGGGACAGCCCCCTCTTTCATTTAACATTTCAACACCCTGCATGGTGGAGTGTAGCTAGAATGGAACGGGTCTTGAGGCAGAAGACAGACCACTGCCGTTCCCCCATTACCCCTTTTCAGTGCCAAGAGACACAGCTGCAACAGGGAGTGTGGACCCCCAAGCCCATGGGTCATCACAGTGCAGCGGCACTGCCTGCTCCTATTATAGCTACACCATTGCCTGCACTTCCCAGGAGCACTGTGGTGCTGAAATTAGGGATGGGGCAGCTCTCCCTCTAAACTCCAAGGGGAATGAGTCCCCTTGGAGACCCATGCCATGTGGCATCTATAACTGGCTGCTCTTTGCTCTTTGTACAGATGGGCTCAGGCTGTACAGATGGGCTCCCCTCTGTTTTTACACCTATTTTCTGGCACCAAGGACTACCAGGTTTGTGGGGGGAATAATTTCTGTTCGAATTGTGCAGATTTGTTGTTGCTGCCATGTTAATTATTTAATTCAAATGACTGGGGTACACTTGAGAGAGGGATATGTTTGTTAAACATCTTGCACGGATAGACAGTTAAGCAACTGGCTAACATTGGCTCCCAGTTTTATTTTTGGAACCCTGCACAACACAGATGTTTGGGAATAGCTGCAAACAGTTCAGAGAGCAGAGTCGCTTAGAAATGGCCAGGGAGTGCACTGCTGCTTCAAGGGGAACTGGAAGACTGTGCACAGTGCTGAGGAGCCATCACAGCTGAAACTTTGTGCTTAGCAATAATACTAATTGCCCCAAACAAATCCAAATTGTATGCACATTACAGAGCTAAATGACCACAGCGCTGAGACAAACAACAGGATCTTAGAGACAGCAGCCATGGTAGCTTCTGGCAACCTCAAAGCAACTGCTGTGGTTGCCTTCCCAGAGGGATGCCAAGTTACAGTAAGTCAACAGCAAACTGTGCACTTCTTATGTGAATTAGGCAAATATTTTTCCATGGATTAACCCTGTGCGAGCATGCAGGGGTGAGTGCATGCACGTGTGGGGTAGGAGCAGATAGGATTCTGTAACTGCTTCTACAGCAGTGACTACACTGGTGTCCTACTGTGCGAGGTGCTCTGTCTACACACAGTAAGAGACAGGGCCTGCCCCAACAGCTCAAGTTATAGGGGCAAAGTGATTTGCTGAAAGTCACATGGAAGGTCAGTGGCATGAGCTGGAGATATAACCCAGGTCTCTTGAAGCTCCTTCCTTTAAACCATCAGGTGGATCTTTTCCAGTCTTTACTCAGGCTAAATGCCCATAAAGGCCATGGTGGTTTTGCCTTGAAAAAACACTGCAGGACGGAGCATCATGTCTAGGACATTTATTTATGGGAATCAGGATTTTTGTTTACATGTGCTTGATTTGCAGAATCATGGGACAAAATACAGTAGATCCTATGGAAATGATGGTTCTGTAAACTTCTTAGCCTGGCATGCAGTGTTTCCTCATTAAGTGTGTGTGTGTGTGTGTGTGTGTGTGTGTGTAGGAGGCTAAGGGCAGTGTGTGTGCATGCGTGCCTACATGCAAGAGATGGAGGGCAGGGTGTCAGTGTGTATAGGGGACTGAGGGCAGAGTATGTGTAAGACCGAGGGCAGTGTGTGTGCGTGTGCACATAGGTAGGACATTGAGGGCAGGATCTATGCGCTTGTAAGAGGCTGAGGGCAGGTGTGTGTGCGCATGCGCACACAAGAGATGAAGGGAAGGGTGTGAATGTGTGTAGGGGACTGAGGGCAGCATGTGTGCATGCAGAGGCATAGTGAGGTTGGAATGAGCCGTAGTGCAGAAGATGGAATGGGGGCCCTGCCTCCCCCTCCCAGAAGCAGGGAATGAGCCCGTCAGGCTTGTGCGCCCCGGTGCAGCTGACTGTCTGTCTTTATTGTAGCTACACCCTTGTGTGAATGTGCACGAGACACGGGGAAATCCTACCCATGAGCCTTCCTTTCATGGGCTCCTGTGGCAGAGGTGCCAGTGCTAGTCCAGGGATGGGGAACTGCAGGCGCTAGTTTTTAACTGGCCCCTTTCCATTTCCTGGATCTGGCCCCTGAATCCAGTTCCTACCGCCAAACATTCAAACCCTGAATTCACTGGGGAGCAGAGTAGAGGGCATGGAAACAACCATAGGAGACAGAGCCATGTTCTGGCCCCCCCTCTTCCTGAATGAACCCCTTAAACCCCATCTGATGTTTTATAGTATTGTATAGTGTTTCATGTGTTTTAATTATTGAATTGTTTTTATTGATTTGTTGTAAGCCACTCCGAGTTGCCCATGTGGGCAAGAGGAAGTGATTGAGAAATATAATGAAATAAATAAATAAATAAATAAATACCCCTGCCCCAACTTCTATGTGGTTCTTTGAGCTTGTGCTAATTTTCTAAGTGGCCCCTGGAAGGGAAAAGGTTCATCACCCCATGGCTAGTCTGTGGGGCACCCTGCAATTGCTGTATGTGGCTTAGAAAATGAGATACTCACTGGCTCTGGGGGAGGCGGTGGTGGTGGCTCCTTGATGACCTGTAATACAAATATACCTGTTACTGTGTGCACACTTACACCAGATCATGGGGAGCTCCTACCTGGCCTTTTCCATCACTCCTTTAACCCCTTCCTCACTCTCACTCCTCTAGGGGAAGCTTGTTGTGCTGTGCCCTTTAATGTCACTGGGCAAATAGGTGGCAGGTGACAGCTGCCCAAATAGAGTCACTAGGAAGACTCTGCCTAGGCCGTGGCCAACACAGTCATTCTGAGCTGGGGAGACAGGATCTCAGGGACTCCCCTGTGAAGTGACGAATGGGGCAATCCCAGAGACTGTCCCATCCACCTACACTTAACAAGGTTCTGGGCTTATATCTCCCTCCCATTACAGCAGTGTAAACCAGGAATAACAAAAAAAATATAATATTTTAAATCAATTGTGTTGGGGCAGATTTATGTTGTGGGGTGCTCAGATTCTTCCCCTAGCCCATACAGATCCCTTGACTCTCACAATACTGCAGAGCACTAACCTGGGAGTACTAGATTACAATGCAGCAACGATTAAATCAAATATTTAAAATGGCAGCATTCTTTATTTTTCTACTGTGCGGCGGGGTTGGGTTCACTCTCACTTCACACAGGGCCTGATCCTGCAGTCCCTGCTTATGGTTCAAAGCACTAATCAGAGCAAGTGGGAGCTAATCACATTGCTGTCCTGTCCAAAGGGCTAATCAATCCTATCGGAAAGGATCACAGGATTAGGGCCATTCATGACAGAAACCAAGAAAGTGCCTCTTCCTGCAGGGTGCTGAGTGCCAGCTGGGAAATGATGAGCATCTTCCACTCCCAGTGATACTTCTATGTGCTGCATGCTTAGCCAAGTGAAGTTACCTCTCCGCTGGTATTAGCATGAAGGGGCACTAAGAGGGGCAGTGACTGAGTGACCCAAAATCACACAGCAGGCAAGTGGCAGAGCTGCAAATAAAATCCTGGGGCCCAGTCCTATTCTCCAGTGGCCAGCCCATCTGGCCTCACTTTGGCCCAGTCTAGCAAAGCCTTTAAGCACGCAGTTAAACCTTAGGCACATGCTGAAATCCCGATGGTGGAGCTGATCACAACTAGGCACGTGCGAGCGTTTTGCTGCACTGAGCAAGGGAAGAGAGCCAAAGAGAGCAGCCTGCAATATTTCACCCCATCAGGCACAGGTGACGGGTAACTGTTGATAGTGGGAGGGGGGCACAGGAGTGGGATCTGGGCAGGGGTTCTGCTGGGTTCTATAGGGCTTCGAAAAATCCCCATGCCCCCACCCTCCCCAAGTCGCCTATGCCATCAGGCCCTGGCACCAGCCACAGATATCCTTCTGAGGACACTGAACTGTGGCCACATTTACAAGTACAGCAAAACCAGTTTAATAAGTCCTTAACTCGTTTGTACCTTGTCATACGTCAAGCAACAGTATTCAGGACAGAGTAGGAGGCATAGTATGTGCTCCTGAAAAATCAGGAGCAGATGCATGCACCCCTTTGCTTTCTAAACTGAAGTATCTTGTAATGTGAAACCTTTCCATGTTTGGCTGGTGAATATGGTATACAAATAATCACCAGGCTGCTCCTGCCAAGAACTCTATAGAATTCATCCCAGAATGCTCTGAATGCAAGGCATGAAGCAATAGGTGTCATCTTGTGTACTGCCATAAGATGGCCAGTGGGGGCAGATGTTGGGAGAACTAGATCAGTTTAGGAATGTAAACTAAAGTGAATTACTAAAACGTAAATAATTGCTTCAGCTCTTGTAATTATTAGGGTCTATCCCCTTATATGGATGGTTTAATATCTATATTACATTTAGGGTGACCAGGGTGGGGGTTTGGGATCATGGTGGGATACAAGGTTAATTTTATATTTAAGTTTAAAGTTTAATTTTTATTTATTTTACTCTGTTGGTGTATGTATATGAGGGAGACGATCATGTGTTTGACGTGCCACTCTTTTGCTTCACCAATTCTTAATTTTATATGTTGAATGGTTTTATGTATATGATAAATAGGTTTGCTATGACTTTTTGGTTATGCATTAATAAACGAATTTCATTTGATTTGATAATTGCTTCAACTTTAATAAACCGATTTAGTTTTGTACGTGTGAACATGGCCTGTGTTGCTTGGGCCATCAGCAGTACCTGAACCAATCCCACTTCTTCTAGTTTATTTGCCTGGTTGGTGTTTATTGGTTGGAAGGATCGTTCAGGAAAAGATGCTTTAGACTATAGCTACATAAATGAATAATAATAACCAACACCACAGCCTCAAAGATTTGATACGGGTTGCCAGTAGCAGCTGTTGGTCTTCTACCCACATCTCCCCTGGCTGTAAGTGTCCCCACCAGCCTCTGCTAGGAGATCAAGGGAAATGCAGCCTCCACACTCACCACAGTGCAGCAGAGAGGCCAGAACCACCAGAGAAGGGCCAAGACCAGTAACAGGAACAGGATCAGAAGTGCGATTAAAAGGATTGTCCCACTGAGCTGAAAGAAAAACAAAGATCTCCAAGTTCAGTCAGAACAGGGGCCACTGAGTGGAGGCAGGAGACGCCAATGAGAGACCAGGAAGATGCACTGCCAGCCCTGGATATGATGAGCCCATCTGCTTCAGAGGCAGGGTGTAAATTCATCATTACCATTGCCGTGACTTGTAATTGCATCGAGCCAGTGTAGCCTAGTGGATCAGGTTCTGGATTTGTACATGGGGGTACAAATACATTTGTACATGGGGGTGCCCGTGGCGCCAGAGCTGGCTGTCTGAGACCCAGCAGCAGCAGCAGAGGCCAGAAAGGCTTGGGGCTTGGTGACTGGCATCCATAGTTGGATGGGCATTGCAGGCTGGCAGGCATCGGTAGGTCTCAGATGGTCAGCCATGCCCTGACAGGAATCGGGTGGACACCTCTGGGTCCCAACTGTGGTGGGGGCTAGCCCAGTGTGACTCGGTGAAAATCCCAAAGTCACAGCCCAGGCTCTAGTGCCCACCACAGTCAGGAAATGGCTGCTGGACTCAGAGTAAAGTGGGCTATCACATCTGAAGTGGCAGTGGGGGCTGGGCACTATGGCGTCCATCATTAGCCACCATCAGTCAGCTGGGCAGGGCGCTCCGTGCAGCGTGGGTGGACACACACCCATGCATCTCCCCACCCCCTCCCCGGCCCAGCCACCATCACTTCCAGCGATTCCTAGCCAGAGTGACAGCTTGAAGAAGTCTGTAGTGGCGGCGGAAGCTGTCATGTTAGAAAACCCTTTACCCCCACATTTGGCATAAGGCAGCACCTGGCAGCAGAGGGAAGGTAAGGGAGGAAGTAGTGACAGCAAGGGGAGGGAAGGGGAGCAGCAGGGACTCTGGCTCTGGAAGTCCTCTCCCTCCCATGATGCCAGCACTGGGGCCTGACAGTGGCAGGAAAGGGGCAGCAAAGCCAGGAGAAGGAAGCACAGACCCAGTCCTGCAGGAGAGCATAGGGAGAGTCAAAGAGGGGCTAATGGGGTCAGAGGGTGAAAACAGACATAATGCTAACACTGTTTTAACATTTCTTATGCATGTTGCGGGGCTGTATTGGTCCCCTATGCAGTCCTGCAACATGCATAAGAAATGTTAAAGTGGATTTAGTGTCATGTCTGTTTTCTCCCATGGTCTCCCTTATTGCCCAGATGAAGTAGTCTTATCTTTCTAGAGCAGTCACTGTATCCCTTCAGAGAGAGACAGGACTGGTGGGAAAGGCACCCATCAGTCCTCACTCAGGAGAGCTTCCAGTGAGGCCAGTTTGCCAGACTTCAGCCTCAGTCCTGGAAAGGGGATGTAGGATTTGGTCTCAGTTTGATGCCTGGTAGAACCATGGCATTCAGCACACATGAGTACCCAGTCCCAAACAGACACTCGATGCGTGCAGTGACTGCTGGAGTCATGAGTTCACTGCACCTGAGCGCTCCTGGGAACACTGATGTGCTTAGCATCAAGATATCAACAACAGCAAAGTCTCCTCCTCCTTGACCTCATAGCTCCTCCCCCATAGATCCTGCCAAAGTGTTAGTAGCTATGCCTGCTCATCAAGCTTCTGGGAAATTCAAATACTGGTGTACCCCAGAGAGTTGGCATGGAGGCCCCTTCTAGTAGTGTGGTGGTGAGTGACTAACCACCCACAGGTTCATGAACCTGTTACTCTCAGAGCTAATGGAGCTAGGTCATTTAGCTTAGGGCATTTTCAGACGGCCAAAGTAATATGTACTAATTTGAAATAAGTACAGTGTTTGTTAGTCCACATTAGCATAGCGATGCCTTTTAGATGGACAATGTACTGCGGACTAATGACTCAGAAAATAATTGTAACCTACCAAACAAGACATTAGTGCGGACTATTTTAAGTACGGTTCTTATAAAACCAAGTGGTTGGGGTTTTATAAGAACTGTACTTATTTCTTAGTCCGCACTAAAAAGGGCCATTGACAGCGTTCAGACAGACAAATTAGTCCACACTAGATTCAGTTAGTGCGGACTAATTGTCCGTGTGACAACACCCTTAACGGGTAGAGGCTCATGCAGATGGAGATGAGGTCCCCAGTTCAAATCCCCACTCTTCACAGGGTGTAAGGGTTACTCTGGCAAGGAGTAGAGTGGGACAACAGCTGGCACAGGGCATGAGAGGGACAAAATTAAGGCTCCTCTGTACCTCTGTTTTGACACCCATGGCCAGGCGCCCCTGGCAACAAGAAGCTAAAAGCAGCTCCTTTTCAAGGAAGAAAAGAAGGGAGCAGCGTGGCAAAATGAAAATCTTTAGAAGACAAGAGCAGGCTCCATCCAGCAATAGCACAAAGGACAGCATGGCTACGCAGGGCTGAGAAGAAGGGAGGGAAGTGAAGGCACTTACTGTAGAGAAAAGGAGAGAGTCAGCAGAGGATGAGTGCCAGGGAGGCCAGCTTACTGCCATTCACAGAAAGGAAAGGCGAGAGAGAAAAAATTGAGGAATTCTGCAAAATGGTAATAACAAGAATAACACACAAGGGTAAGAGATTCTGGAGAAGGCAGGGAGCATGATCTTCAGTAGAGATAACCCCTGCCCTAGCAGTTAGCATGAGTCTCACTGAAGTGCATGATGATGAGACTCCCACACATGCAAAATGCTAGTGCAAACTAGCCTCATGGAGAAGCGTGCTGTTAAGACTACTTGCAAAATTCATGCCAAATACTTCCCAGGTGCAACTTGGAGTAGCTTTCCTGGGCTGCCTGATTTACCCCCTCAGAACATCAGGCCCTTTTCTTGTTGTTTCTAAGCTGCATGGGTGCAGCACTGGCACAAGGGGCAGGCTGGGAACTATGTAGGCTGGGTTAAGTAGTCTCTGTTTATCCTAAAACCAGGGGTGGGGAACCTCAGGCCCGGAGGCCAAATGCAGCCTGCTTCTAGTTATTATTTAATCCCTTTACAGTTTTTGGTTCTGGCCTCTGGATCCAGTTCCTATCCTCAAGCACTGAAAAACTGAGCTCAGGGTAAGGAAACAGAGATGAGGGTATGCACGCAAAGATAGGAGATGGACTGGACCTTCTTTCTTTCTCCATACTGAGTACACCACTAATAGGGGTGTGCGAACACCCGAGGGTTCAGGGTTCAGCCTGTTCGGAGCCCCCAAAACTGTTCAGGTTTGGGGGTTCAGTCCAAACCCATTCGTGGGGGCAAACCCGTTCGGGCGGCAGACAGGGGGCGGGGGTCAGAGGAGGACCCGGTTTCCCCTCCCTCCAGACTGCGTGGGTGGAAGGGGTGCCGGAGCTCCCCTCCTCCCCCCTGCGCAGCCTACTAATTATTATTTTTTTAATACCTCCCCACCCCAGGGACCCCCTTACCTAGTGGTGCCGGGGCTCCGGGACCGGAGCCTGCGGCAGTGGCGGGTCTGGCAGCGGCAGCGGAGCGCTTCAGGCCTCTACTAGGCCTTCTGGGTCACCTGATCCGGTCACCTGACCCAGAAGGCCTAGTAGAGGCCTGAAGCACTCTGCAGTGCCGCCGGAGCTGGACCTGCCGCTGCGGGGCCAGGGCCCTGGCGCCACTAGGTAGGGGAGTTCCTGGGGTGGGGGGTGGTTTAAATATATATATTTTAGTAGCTGCTCAGGGTGAGGTGGGGAGGTGAGCTCCGGCGCCCCTTCCACCCACGCAGCTTGGAGGGAGGGGAAACCGGGTTCCCCCCGACCGAACAGGTTCGGAACCCAAACTTTGTTCAGGGGGGGTCAGTTCGGGTTCAGGGGGTTCGCGGACAGGCCGAACATCCTGAGTTTGGACTGAACCCTGAACCGCATCCGCACATCCCTAACCACTAAGTATCCCCGTCCTGAACTTCCGTGCAGCCCTAGAAGCTTGTACTGATTTTCAAAGTGGTCCCTGGGAGGGAAACGGTTCCCCACCCCTTACTAAGACAACGGCAAAATAAGCCTCTCACCTGCACAGGGAGGCCAAAGAAACTGCTGAATGTTTCTTTCCTTCTCCTAGGATAACAAATCACAATTCTTCCTACATGTTCCTACTGGCTCAATTGAGCAGGTTCAATATGTTCTTTATTAAAATGCTCCATCCCTACAGGGCTCCCGCATAGGGACTCAAAATGTTCTATGTGGCTCAGGGCTACAGAGACAATTCAGCTTCTAGTAGAAGCAACTGCAATATTCATGACAATGGGCTTGATCCTACAAGATGCTAAACACTCTAATCTGATCTAGAGAGGCACTTCAGTGGTCTCCACACCGTGATAGCCCACAGAGGTACCAATGAATGCCAATGGCCTATCTATTCTGCAAAAATATTTTCCAAATTCTGCAAGCAGAAAATCCACGTTTGAGAGCAGAATAAATTATGCAAATTAACTAAAGCATACAAATTTAAAATCAAATAAGTTTCCCAGCATGCATTCCATATCTTTAAAAAGAAGACAAAATACCAAACAGACATCTAAGGGGGAGGCTCTACTCTCCAGTGTGGAGTTGTGGACTGCCCCTCTTCAGCAGCTGTGACAGGGGTAGCCTCATAGCCAGAGATGCAAGCAGTTGAGAGTGCTGCTTCCTCCCCCCACTGGCCAGCTCACAGTGCTCACCACTCAGGTTGTAATCCTTTGTTGCTAGAAACAATTTCTGCAAGATTTGGCCAAGAGCCACATTCCACAAAAACTGCTATGACAGCACCAGGGCAGAATTCCTGAGGCCCTGGCTATTGGTAAGGATGTTTTTTTGTGATAGGGCCTGACAGTCCATAGAACTGCCTTGATCCAACATCCAAGAACTTTGATGCTAACTGGATCAGGCCCTCAGGCAATAGCAGCTCCCAGTTATTACTGACTGGGCTCGTGCTCATGGCCATTAATTACTCACCCTTTAAATCAATCCTAAGTCAATTACTCCCTATGGTCACTAGTGTGTGTGTCTCTTTCCTGTATGCAGCTAGCCCATGTGACTGGGCTGGACTATAGAAGTGAAGCAGCTGGGATCTCGCACTCATCTCAGTGATTCAGTGCCCCCTATGGATTCCCCAATGGATCCCTTGCAGATACTCACACACTGCGTGCTGGTGATGCCGACTGAGCTGGTGATGAAGGTGAGGCCGCTGTTCATGCTGACTTGCAGGAAAACTACCCTGGAGCAGAAAGACACACCCATCTTTAGTGTCATGTTTATCCCCACTGTTTCTCTTTATCCCTGGTTCAGGTGGCTCTGTGATGCAGCCGCTCACCTGAATTTTTCTCTCTGCCTGGCCAAGCGCAAGCATGTTCCTGGTAGCTGCATTGAGCTGGGTTACATTTTCTCCATCCCACCTGAAGCTGCAGGGCTCCAGTACAGGGATTCTAAATGCTAAGGCTCAGAAAATAGCAATAGCATCTGTAATGGAGTAGATAGCTATGGCTTTCAGTCACAACAGGGAAAAGTGCAGGGCCTCCGGAACGGCTTGGCTGTAGTAACCTAAGGCTGCTTTTACAAGTGTGTGTGGTACTGCACCGTAAAATCATGTGATATCGAGGTATTTAGTCTGTAGCGCTAAAGCATGAGTGAGCTGATAATCATGCATGTGACGTCACGTCTAAACCACACCTGTGGGATTTTTAACATGGTGCATGATTTCATGGTGGAGCACCATGCACACATGTAAAAGCAGTCTAGGTTATGCTTAGTTTACACCAATCTAACAGGGAAGAATACAGCCCTAGGTTTAGGAATTTTTTAGAAGCCTGGTCCTTCTGTCCTGCAGTTCCTTTCCACTGGTAAATTCACCACTTGCTTCTTAAGCTGTTTTTGTTTTACCCTGTAGCGAGACATGCACTCAGCTGTGGCTTTCCCTGCCTTTCAGTGGTCCATCCATGCCTTGGATTGGGTGATAGAGAGCAAGAGCACAGGAAAGGGTAATGATTTCACACACCACTCAGGATGTGGGTTTGTGCCACAACCCACCCTAAAAAAGGGTTATGCAAATAACCATATGTCCTATCTCTCTATGGATCTGAGTCCCTAATGGAAAGCCAAGATCCAATTAAAACCCCTTAGTTTAATGAACAGTTTTTGGAACCATCACCATTGCTGGGGATAGCAGCAGAGCTGCCTAGGAGAGAAGGGGGTGGAAGTGGAATCCATACATGATTTTGGAAACTTTTGGGTCCAAATATGAAATTGCTTGAAATTCACAACTTCAAAACATTCTTGTCAGCTGTCAAATGAGGTGAAAAGCAGCAGCAAAGGGCAAGGGGACAGAATCCTAACACTTTGATTGGAAATTTCCTCTAGTTTTTCCCCACTACAGTCTCCGACTGGAGTTATTGTTTTGGCCATAACACAATGAAAGACTGGATCCCTAGTGCAAGTAAATCAGCACAGTGCGACTGACTTTCGTGGCACCACAGCTTTTTACACCACTTCAAATCAAGGAATTTTAGGACTACAGAGTAACTTAAAAGATCATTCAGTCCACCCCTCGGCCATTAAGTAGGGCCAACGATATCTAACCTAGAGTAAAGGACTCTGGCAAAGGGGACTCCCACTTGTTACACTGCTGAACTGCTCGGATGGTTAGAAAACTCTTCTTAATGTTTAGCCTAAATCTTTTCTCTCTGTATATGCCCATTCCCTCTAGTCCTGTTCTCAGTGGCTACAGAGAACAACTGGTGACCATTTTGCTTATAGCAGCCTTTTACCACAATACTGTCCCTCCTAAGGGCCCATTCCCGCAACACTTGCAAACTCACCCCTTCCTCTTTAATCTTGTCCTGTAGCAATGCATTCACACAGATGCTGATTCCCCAGCATTTCAATGTCCACCCCACAGCAGGTGGCAGAGAACAAAGGATCATCAAGGGCAGAGTAAGGATTTCACACAACACAGAGAATGAGCCCATTGCCTTATCTCCACACAAAACACTCCCAGTTTCTTCAGCCTCTCTTCATGGACCTAACATTTCTACTCCTTTGGCATCTTTGATGCTCTCCTCCCTTAAGGGCTGGCTTTGCAATGACTGGGCATTCTCACTTGGAGACAGCGCTTGACCCCTTTGCTCTGTTTTTACTTAGACAAAAACCGCCCCTGGTTTCCACACATCCAGGCCCCTTGACTCTTGAGCCCAGGACAGAGATTTGCACTTACTGTCCAACCTCCTCTATCACTGGTGCAGGGCAAAGCAGGTAGGTGTCTTGCACTATGGTCGGCTTTTCATCTACAGGGAAACAAGAAAAGCTGTTCAGTCCCAAAGGGCAGCATCTCATAAATGGGCCCAAACTCTTGAGAGCTGCCAACACCAATGGGGTGCAGACACTAAGGCTCTAGCAGTATCAGGCTCATTATGAACATCACACAAATAACCATGGAACTCATTGCTGTGAGATGTTGTGCCAGTCAATAGTATAACTGGGTTAAAAAAGGATTGGCCAAATTTATGGAGGGCAGGCCCATCAATGGCTCTCAGCCAAGTCAGTTGTGGGATGCAGCCACTGGCTGCTGGGAGCTAGAAGTGAATGAGGGGGGATGGGTCACTCTGTCTATGCCCTGGTTCTGTGCACTTCCCTTAATGCATGAAGTGCTAGCTGGACCAAGAGGGAGCAGGTGATTGGCTAGAGGCCACAGAGCCTGTTCAGAGCCAGTTGGCTGGGATGGGTACCCTTGAGAAAGGGGCCTGCAGGGCTGGGCACAGTTCAGGTTGCAGACAGAGGGCCCAACCAGCTGCAGAGGCCCAGACTGGGCTTGAGCTCAGCACTGGGAGTCAAGACCAAGATATAAAGACCCTGGCCAGAAGCAGCCCAGGGTCACCCTGTGCACATGCATTTAATGCCAGTCATGGAAAGTGACTCCTCTGCCTCTTCCTAGGGGGTAGAGGTTCCACTCAGGCCACAGCTGGGCAAGTCCCAACTCTATCCTCATCTCACAGGCCTTACCCTTCCTCAGTACCTTTGCTGAGCCTCCCAGTAAAGCTCAGGTCGCACTGGCTGAGGCCAGATCCTTAGCTGGTACAAATCAACCATGCTCTGTGGAGTGGTGTCAGTTTACACCAGCTGAGGATCCAGCCCAGGGAAAACCCTGCATGTCCATGAAAGGGGCATGGGGTAGCAGCAGCATGCTTGTTTTCGCATGCTCTCCCATTCCACCCGCACTGTCAAATGCAAACAGGGAGGGGGCTGTACGAATAGGGACAATTATTCAGGAGCCAGACAGATGCCAAAGCCTGTGTCTCTCTTGGACACCCTGAAGTCCAGAGACAATGAACTGCCTCTGGAAAGTGGGCTGCAACCACCAAAGTTTACTCAGTGCAACATCCATGCAAGCAGCCAGAGCAAGAAAAGAAGCAGCAGCTCGTGGGTGGTCTTATTCAGAGTGAATTCAGTGCTGGAAACAGCAGCTTACTGACAGCCACAAAGAATACAAGATTATTTATTTATTCATTATTATTATTATTATTATTATAAACATTTATATAGCGCCAGTAGTGTGACCTGGTGCTGTACAGAACATAGAAATAGACGCGGTCCCTGCCTGTGGCTTACAATCTAAAAGACAAGGAGGGGGAGACAGGGAGAGGGGACAG